>JABXWE010006111.1:0-52992 GCA_014611495.1 Limonius californicus | reverse complement strand
TAACAATCTATTTGTCATACATGCAGCTATCTATTTAATTTTAATACTCAAAATCCAAAAATTACTCCAGCAGCGGCTTCCAAAATTACAAACAGCAAAGATTTTGTATTGTTAAAGACTAAATTATAAGTAAACTGATTACCAAAATGGTAAAATTTATATTTGATTACTTATTTTACTTGCTGGACTATGAGTTGTGAATACTAGTTAAATGTATTTTTCAACGATAATCGAAATTTATTACAAAGTTTGGTCACTAATAACTCCATAATAAAAGGATTGACACTAAACTGGTACTAAAGTTTTTTGCTTGTTTTGAATGTAGAATCACGTGATGTAAATATTATCCGCCATTTGTCCTAAGTAATCTAAGACTAACTTTTTTCTTACTTTGATGAAAACTTTTATTACTCATATTATTGGGTATAGTATTTAGTAAGTATTTAAATAATTGTGACAATCTTCGACGCGTATTTTAAGCAAAAAACACCAAACAAAAGTAGCTTTCGCTATGGCCAGAACTTCCTGATTTATAAAAATTCGGCAAAAATTAGTTAGAACATGTACAATATCGTGGTCAAAAAAACCGAAAGGATGATTTTAGAGTTGTAGCCAGTGTTGGGTAGCATCTAGATAGATTATCTAGATTTTGGATAAAGGTACTATTTTAGTATCTATTATCTGTATCTAGACACATTTATAAAAGCGGATCTTGTATCTGTATCTAAATCGTATTAGGCCGTATATTTTTTATTAAACAATAGAAGATCCAAAGATACATTCAAGATTTACAATTTTAATCTCTTGTAGATATTTTTTTAATTTTTTTATATTTTTATTTGTCTTAAACATTCAAGACATTTTTGGGTGCAACGTAATTCGTTTTACGGGAAACTTCCAAATACGGCTTAAGATAAGTAACAGTATTGGATTTACAAACATTCCTAGATCCAGGGAGTAAGAAGCTTATTTTTAAGTGTACATTTAACGATTCCAGCAATAACAATCCTGTTGATCTTCCCTGCTGTTGTGAATGATATAGTGTCTGAGGTAATTACTGGTATTATTGTTTAGTTTAGAAAACTCAAATGTGTAAATGGCGTTGAAGTTGATTACAACTTACAAAATTGCTGTATTCAATAGTACTAATGACTATTTACATGCATTTACTTCCATTGGGATTACTCATAAACTAATGGAGTTATTACAAAACTGCAAGAAGTAAAAAAGTTCTCAGTAATATCAAGCAATTTGAAGAAATTGATTACGGTAGTGGCGTATCATAAAAAATAGTTATAGAGGGAGCGAATAAAGGCAAGACATTTTCATGTACCTTAAAAACAAACCATCATGTACATCATTTTCCGTCAAGGTATTCTAGCACAGTTGTTGTTGGCAAAAGATATATGTGTAATAAATTTCAAATCAATATCTCACATGTTGTCCAATATATTAAATATAATTTCAAATAAATTGAAATTTTCAACACCTTATATCTTGAAAACTAAAGCCCTGAGCATATATGTTCATATGAACTTTTCTCCATAAAATTGATTGAAGAATCGCCTCTTTAATTATTTTAGATTACTTAGAAAACACCTTGTATATGTATGTATACAGAGTGTGTTAAAAATGGCGGATAATATTTATATCACGCCATTCTACGTTGATAACCAAACAAAAAACTTTAGTACCAATTTAGTGTTAACCCTTTAACTATGGAGTCATTAGTGACCAAACTTTGTAATTTATTTCGACTATCGTTGAAAAATACATTTAAATAGTATTAACAACCGATAGTCCAGCAAGTAAAATAAGTAATCAAATATAAATTTTACCATTTTGGTAATCAGTTTACTTACAATTTCGTATTTAACTTTACAAAATCTTTGCTGTTTGTAATTTAGGAAGCCGTTGCAACAATGCATTGTAAGCTGGAGTAATTTTTGGATATTTAATATTAAAATTAAATAGATAGCTGCATGTATAACAAACGGATTGATCAAGGGTAATTGAATGCATGCATCCGCTTACGTTTAAGTTGAGCAGCGTTGCCAAATTAAAAAACTTTCAATTGCTAATAATTAAAAAACTCTTCGTCTAATACCAAATTGGTGCTAGAGTTTTTTGCTGGGTTTTGAACGTAGAAGCGCGTGATGTAAATATTATCCGCCATTTTTAATACACCCTGTATGTAACATATGCACGGTGTTTCAAAATGTAGTGCCAAAAATGTACCTACCGTTCAAAATAAAAATTATCCGATAAATAAGAAATTAAAATAATAGAAGTAAAATTTTGAAAAATTTATAAACCAAAGTCGGATCAAACGATTTTGTTTAAATTTTTCTCATCGGTAGTAGCCCAGTGGCCAAAACTCCGCCTTGGGTTGTGGTCGGCGTTTTGGACGAGGCTCGTACTTGCCTTATAGGACATTTCGCCGAATGACCAAAACGCCGACTCGCTTTACGGTCGGCGTTTTGGACAGGGCTCATAGGTGCGTTCGTGGACACTTTGCCGAATTGCCAAAACGCCGACTCGATGTGCAGTCGGCGTTTTGGGCCAAATACAAATTTAGATTCGTATTCGGCTCCGACGCCAAGTTCACGAACGATGTGACGTCGTTCAGCGCCGTTCGGCGTTTTGGACACGAGTCGGCGTTTTGGTCATCAACACCATTCGGCGTTTTGGACATAGTCGGCGGAATGGGAGTCGGCGTTTTGGACGAAATATCGAGTCGGCGTTTTGGGCATTCGGCGTTTTGGGCAGTCCCCTTTTTTTCTTTGTCTTGATCGAATGGTTGTTGGTGATTCGAAAATTTGTACGATTTATATTTAAATTCTCTTAGTGTTTTAAATACCGAGGTTTTAGAAACATTAAAATGTGAACCTACTTCTCGTAGTGATACTATCGGATTTTCTTCAACGTAGCATAAAATATTTAATTTCATTTCTTCTGTTAAAACGTGATTACTTTTAGTTCTTATTTTATGGGAATTTATTACGCATCCCTCCGATTTAAATTTTCTAGCAATTGTTTGTATGGTTCGAATGCAAGGAATAGGTCTTTCTGGATATTTTAGTGAAAATAAGTCTCTCACAGTTCTTAAGCTGTTTCCATTCTGATACGACATTAGAATTTCCACTTTTTCGTCTTTACTGTACATGATTGTATAAAAAACGCAAGAAGATACTAAATAAAGACTAATTTTATTTTTTGACATTGAATTAATTTGATTGCTGTGGTCACAGCATGCTTGAGTTGTGTATGATACTATCGGGTTTTCTTCAACGTAGCATAATAATATATTAAAGAACTAGTTTCATAAGGCCTTTTCTTAACGCACGAGTCCAAGTTTGAAAAACGAGACGCGAAGCGTCGAGTTTTTCAACGGACGAGTGCGACAAGTGGTCTTATGAAACATGTTGCTTTATAAAACCGAAATAGAAAAAATATTTTTTCTATTTCGGTTTTATAAAGCCGTTCTAAGCGCACTGTTTTAGTTTAAAAACAGTACGTTAAGGAGGCCTATAATCGTACTGTTTTTAGTTTGTTTTTTTACGATGTTGGTAGTTCGATTTGAATTTGAAAGTTTGAAATGTCAGTTTCAGCCACCTGTCAGTGCTGCCATAAGTGTTTATCAAAACTCCCTAGTAATCGATTTGACGTAAAATTTTCTACATAAATTTATTTAAAATACTCTTAAACTTCCTCTATAGAAAATATAGTATAAAGAACACGTTTCATAAGACCACTTGTCGCACTCGTGCGTTAAGAAAAGGCCTTATGAAACTAGTTCTTTTGTACTATAATTTCATTTCTTCGGTTAAAACGTGATTATTTTCAGTTTTTATTTTATGGGAATTTATTACGCA
Source organism: Limonius californicus (assembly GCA_014611495.1). NCBI lineage: Eukaryota > Metazoa > Arthropoda > Insecta > Coleoptera > Elateridae > Limonius > Limonius californicus. The sequence goes on along the minus strand of JABXWE010006111.1, from coordinate 49,117 downwards.
TCCCTCTGATTTAAATTTTCTAACAATTGTTTGACACTAAATAAAGATTTTTTTATTTTTTTAGCATTTAATTAATTTGATTGCTGTGGTCACAGCATGCTTGAGTTGCCTGTATAGTTGGTTGCCTGCACAATAGGCGTAATTGACGCGTTGTTTTTACGCCTAAAATCACCCGTTTCTGAGATACGGACATTTTTTAAAAATTTTGGTGCTAAGCACTACAATAATCAAGTTACCTGCATGGAAACAATCGCGGTGGGTCGGAAACGAATTCATGCCAAACGTGGAAGCGTTTCAAAGTAATTAATGTCAAAGTTTGGTTGCCACAAAGTTAATTAGTGGTAGGAAGAATGAGCTTTCCTGAGGAAATAGAAATGTTATACACCCTGGGTGAAAGTGATAGAAACTGGTTTTTGGGAACCGACATTGTTTCAAAGAATTAACATACTTAACAATAAACGTAGAAAACAAAAACGATAACACTAAATAAAAGTTCATAAGAGATGGTCAAAATAGCCCCCGATTTGTTCAATGCACAACTGGATTCTTTCTCTGAATGAATTCCCGACACTTCTTAGTGTATGGGGTAGGATACTTCGAAAAATATTCCGTATTGTTTGCTTCATATCGCCTCTTGTGGTAGGTGGAATTTGATATACTTGATCTTTGACAAAACCCCATAAATAAGTCCAATTTCGTGAGATCAGGTGATCTAGCGGGCCCATTAACTGGACACCCTCTACCTATCCACCGATTAGGAAAAGTGTTGTTAAGGTAGTGCTGAACTTGACCGCTGTAATGTGCACGAGCGCCGTCATGTTGAACCCATAGTCTTCGTACAATATCTAAGGGTAAATCATCCAGATAATTTTCAAAGCCGTTTTCCAAAAAATGAAGGATATCCGTTCACACGTTCTTTAAAGAAATTCGGTTCCAGAATATAACCCCCAATAATGCCACCCCAGACATTGAGAGACCATCTGTGCTGGTGGTTCAGTTCGGGTAAAATGGGGATTTTCGGTTGTGTAATAATGAAAATTATGTCAATTCACATTGCCACTGCGGTGAAACGTGGCTTCATCAAAAACACCACATTTTCGAAAAACAAAGGAATTAATTAATTAAAGTATGCAAGGCATTAGCGGCCTAAGTGCAGGAGCCTGCTCCGACCCACAGAAATCATCATCATTATCATGGCCTGTTTTAGTTAAATACTTAAGCAGCCAAAACTAAATGATATGAACTGTATGAAGTATTTGATACAAAATGTCTACGTTACTATGGAAATATTATTTACTTGTATGTAAAACAGTAAAGCATCTTAAAGTTGATTTCTCTGCTTGCACTTATTAACAGGATTGATCATGTTTACTTTTACAAAGCGAGAGTACGCCGATATCCATTACATTACATGTACGATTTTTGTGATGGAAAGTCAGTAGCAGCTGCTCGAGAATATGGTTTGAGATTTCCAAATGGGCGACTACCAGACCGACAAGTTTTCCGAGTGCACAACCACCTACATGACACAGAACTTTCCTGAAACCGTTGACTGAGCGTCCAATACAGTAAATACTAGACAATGAGGACAACATACTGGGAGAAATTGATAATAATCCCAGGACCTCTGTTCGTCGTGTATCTGCACAAGTTAATGTACCACGAATGCGAGTTAGGAGAACATTAAAACGTCAAGGTTTATATCCATTTCATATCCAGCCTTGTAACGTGTGTTTTCTGACGCATAGTGTATATCAGGAGTGGTTTTCCATTTCAGCGTTTTGGAAGGCATATTTTCGGGTTTCGAATTCAAAAACTTGTTCTCATTTTTGTGTTCTGCGCATCGATCGGGAATTTTCGGATCTCGGACCGCAGTCAGTTGGATTAGTAAGAAGAACGCTTTCAATTCTCAAGAGGTGCAGACTTGAATTTTTAATTAAGGTCGTTACGACACGGAAGATTATTCCAATTTGTAAATTTTCAAGTGATTAGGGGAAGTTTAAAAACGGTAGTGTGATAGTAAATTTTTCCCTGGGAGTAATCCTAATTTAGTGCAATGAGGAGAGTTTTCTTTCTGCCAATTTTACATCTTATGGTAAGCTTAGAAGGTCCGTATTCCACTTGTTTTCTTTTCTAAGACAGTTGAATTAATTTAGGCAAAAACGGCAGCCGGAAGAGTGGAAAAAAATCCGGATTCTGATCGTATTTATAACAACGTGGGAAATTCCGAGATTCCAGACTAGAAATTCCAGTGCAGGAACCTTCGGCGGTGCATGAGTAGCAGATGGGCGTACATCGAGTCCATCGGGGCAAAGAAAACCGCGTTCAAGGTCTGTTAGTTACTTTTTACCTTACCTGCGTTGGGTTGATAATTTCGAGAACTAGCCAAAAACGAACCACTGCAAATCGTTTTATTGCGTAGTCGTATTTATATTGAAATATAATAAATATTCGACAACATTTTTGTATTTAGTTAAATATTTTATTTGGAAACATTCTTGTTCATATTTAAATCACTTTTGTATATTGAGAACTTGTTAAATGGTCTGCAGATTACGAGATAATATTTTCTGATTTAAAGTTCAAACGAAAGTGGGAATTTTGCGTAAATTTACAATTATCCGTGCGCATATACCATTTATTTTGGGTAATTAATCTAGTTTTGCGTATACGAGGCCTCGCATTATCGTCGATTCTAGACGTGAAGTCGGTGGTTTGTTTAACATTGTAGAAGTGGATTTACGCTTCCTAATTTAAAATACTGATCTACGCATTATTGTTTTCCCTAGAAATTTTGGGTTCAGTTCTGTATGTACAAACCAAATCAGAGAAAGTAACGTACTGTGGTCCGTTCATTTTATTTATTCATGAATGTGAATTTATGCACATATATAACTTGGGATTTTTTTTGTTTATGCGTCATACATACATACTTTTGTATTGATTTCTTATTTTTTTTGATCATTATATTTGAAAATCTGTCTATTACAATTGTGTTTTATTCTGTCTCGAAAAATAAGTTTAATATATCAAGTAAGGTAAGTTCATCCAGGAACATTCCTGTTTGCCAAAGTTATCTTCGAGGAGGAAGGGGTTTTTTTTTAAACAGGTGGCGCCTAGGCTTACATCGAACCACCCTTCTTCGACTGTAGCTAGTCGAACCCTTGTCCTTGATACCTGGACCTTGCTTAGGAATTTGATACTTCGCTTTTGTGTGCATAAAACCATTTTGTTGTCGCCGTCGTATAACTAGGCGTCACAACCTGTTTAGCCCTCTTACCTACAGATTTCACTAGTCGTATGGAATTTTGCCGCTGGATCATTCCAAATCGAACCCTACGTAATAGAATTTTATTTACGGATGAGGCAACATTTACAAGGAATAGATTAATGAACAGAAAGAACAGCCACTCTTGGGATTTGAAGAATCTACACGAAATCACAATGTCAAATTATCATGGTTTTCAGTGAATATGTGGTATGAAATTATTGATAACATGCTCATTGTTCCATTCGTTTTTGACAACCATTTAACCTCCGACAGATATTTAAATTTTCTAGATCATTTGGGAGGATTGCTAGACGATGTCCCTCTGGCGATCAGACATGGTACGCGGTAGCAGCACGATGGTACCCCTATGCACTTTGCGTTGTCTGTAAGACAATTTTTGAATCAACGGTTTGAAGGATGTGTAATTGGTAGAGGAGAACAGCACCCCTGGCCCCCAAGATCGCCGGCCTTAACTTGTTTACATTATTATATGTGGGGCCATATGAAAGATATGGTATATCAAACACCATCAGAGACTGTTGAAGAACTTAGGAGACGCATTTTTGAGGTATCAGATCTAACTCAGAATAACAATTATCTCTCTTAAGAAGAGCCAGAATGTGTCTCGACAGCAATGATGTCATTCTGAACAATTTTTATAGTGAATTTAAACTAAAATAAAAATTTGCATTTCTGAAATTGTAATTATTATAATGTTTATACTCAATTTTTATTGCGGCGCCATCTACTGGTTCTATATCCCTGAGGCCACCTTCTAGCTACTTGGTAGGGTAACCTTACTTTCAAAGCACGAGCTTGAACCAACCTGTATTTGACGTTGTATCCATTTAAACCAACAATTGTTATATAAGCTAACTTATTGCCTTGCTATTAATTAGTCTATTTGATCTTTGAATTTCACTTTATTAAACAGATCTATTTACCTTCATTTAAATATGTAAATCTAAAGATGGCCAATTAATAATTTTTCAATCAAGTATAAAATAAGTAACATTTTATATGTAAAAACTCCACATACATTTTGCCCAACCAAATAAAAATTATAATTCTAATAATTACCAGGTTTTCAGAAGAGAAGAAATGTAAAATACGTTAATGTTTAAATGAAAGGATTGTATTTGCTATTCGGTACAACGGTACAACAACGTAATAACAGTTGAAACTTAACTATATGTACTATGTGTGTGGTAAGTATACTAAATTGTTTAAACTGTTTGGCAAACAATACTGCAATGTCTACATTTTTATTACAAAAATATTTATTACATGTATGTTTTACACAATTAATGAATTTATAACTGCAGGGATTAATCGATAGACAGCTTGTTTATCACTAAAGTAGAAAAATGAATAAATATTGATATGAAAGTTTGCAAGCCTTCAGCCACTCTCATAAATGCAGATCTTTAAACACATCTACAGTTAGACATTTAAATAATAAGTATACTTAAGAACTATCAACATTACACAAACTCTGTGGTAAGCTGAATGTGCTAAGTAGCTTAATCCCTGAAACATTACTTTCAACTAAACTTGCATATTTCTATTTCAATCTTACAAATACGTATATACCAAAAATTAAATAAATAAAAATTTGATCACTACACCTGTAGTACTAAACTTATGGTGATTAAATGTTTAAACAGAAATTAAAAGTAATCCATTCATGCGAACAAGTTCTAATAGTTGTAAACGTTTCCATTATTTGCTTCACTTTCCAGATCCAAAAAGGGCATGGAAATTGATCCGGCAGTGCTGAATATAGGTGAAACTGAAGCATCAGGAACAGTTCCGTTTGAGCTCATCATCATGCAAGACGGAGGTTGGGAAACTATTGGTTGTACTGTTACAGTGTTCTGTGGAGAACGAGGAGGGGAAGGACTATCTAAGTTTATAACCGAAGGACTTGCAGGATAGCCCGAACTCGACACTGAAGAAGGCCCAGGGGTAGATGTTACTCGAGATTGGTTACTGCTGGATGATACACTTGTAGTATCTGTAACAAAAATCGTTACTTAAAGGTCAGGTAGTAATATGTCACAACACGTACATTATGGTATTCTATTGACCATCCTCCCTGTAATGTTCAAATCTGTACACTTTTTAAATTATGAATGATCTGAAATAACTTTACTCAATGGTACAATTCGATGAGGCGTATGATTTGCAAACAATTTTCAGTTAAAAAACAGTTTATTAGTTGTATTTCTTACTATTAATTTTCCTTAGTACTTGCCACAAATTTTCCATGTATACTACAGTGGTACAAATATGCAAACTATACATTTTAGGTTTTGCTGGAAAGGAAGTCAGAAATATGAATAAGTATAAATTTCATATTTATGTTAACACAAAAATATAACAACTTTACCAGATAACTTTCTGCAAGAGACTTTGATTTATCTTCAATATGTGGTTTTTTTAAATCGGTAATGTTAGAAACATAAAAAAACAATTCGTTTGCAATTTTACAGGAATTATTCAACATTATTTACTTCTTTATTACAACAGTTTTCACAAAAGCTTTCAGGGGCGGAAGCAAAAACAAAACCCTTGTCGGTACAGCAGCAACTGCAAACTTGAATTTTAAAACTTATGCTGGTACATAATGAGAAAGTCAATTACAAAGTTGTTTACACACCAAAAAATTATATAAAATTTTAAAAACCCCTTACCACAATATTTAGAACATCCAAATACGTATTTCGGCAACTAAATTGTCATCTTCAGTAGGAACGGATGAACTGCAACTAGCTAAAGTAACTTAAGAAGAAAAGTTCTTCCCTAAGTTAACAATGCAAGTCATTGATCAGAGGTATTCCTCACTCACAGTTACTTTAAGCAATCCATGTTCATCGGTTCCTACCGAAGATGGCAACTTAGTAGCTGAAATACGTATTTAGGTGTTCTAAATATTGTGGTGGTAATTTTATATACTTCAACCACTGTCTCCATTCAATCCTATAATATTCAATTAAGTCATTATTTTACATTATTCATATTTCTGACATGAATATTTACAATGTAACAAAAGAAGTGTTACACAAAATAGAACAAAAACACAGAATAGTAAGAAAGTCACATAGGAAAAAATCACAAATTTAATGACACACTTTTATATATCACAAAAATGAAGTTTGATGTAAAATTTTAAAATTACTTACAACTATAAACTATTTAGAGTACTTAATTTCGTATAATACGCAGGTGACTATATTACAGTACGAAATTACTTATAAATAATACTTAAAAAACTAATGGAATTTACCGTTTTTATACAGCCTGATATTACAAACTTCACATCTTTTTAATTTACACCATGATTTAGTTTTCAAAAGTAAATTAATTTTATTCACACACGAATGTTCTTAGTTATTTTAATATAAGGCTAATACTATGTAATACAAAAAAACGTTAAAATTAAATAAATCTAAAAACCATATATAGCAGTTTGGAATATAATAGACTTTTACAGTGCGAAAATTCTATGCCATAGAAATAATATATAAACGCCAGCTATTTTGGAATAAGGCTTCTAAACTCTATTTGTTGAGCATTGAGCTAGAACGTCAACAAACGCACGTGTTTGACTCACCCGAGCGCCCGCTGTGATTGGTCTACGCTAGATAACGCTAATGCCTCATTACTTAAGGAGTAATTGACGGTCAAAACCTTTACTTTGCACTCGTAATTACCGGGTTAAGTTTGTGTGTTTTTTGAGCAGTGCTTATCGATTTTCGGAGAGTTTGTATAGTGCCTGGTGCTTATTTTCCTAAAATGGAGCAAGTTGTTCCAGAAACGTGTAATCATAGGGGGCGTCCTACTACGTTAAATGAAAATCAATTAATAGTAAAATTGTATAATTCGACGTTAGAAGAAAGTCCTGAGATTTTACTGACTGATATTGTACAATTTGTTGTTAAAACAGTGGGTGTTAGTGTTGCAACAGTAAAAAGAATTTTAAAGGAGTTTCGGGATACTAAAACTTTGTCTTCTCCAAAGTCTCCCGGAGTTAGAAAAAAAGTTTTAGATGAAATTGATGATGCTGTTCTCTTAGAAATTCGTAAGAAGGCACGTGCTATGTGTAAAGAAATTGTAATTTTTCTGTACAATATGCGAAACTTATTCCTTATATGTTTTCAGAACCATCAATTCTCCTAAAAACGAATTCTGAACGTTAATTTAGAAACGCAAGGAATATTACGTAAATACACATCCGGTAAATCAACGCACCTGTCAAGCGTTTGTTTACGCTCTAGCACAATGCTCAACAAATAGAGTTTATATTGTTACTACTGAATTATTTTCAAGACTTTTTATTTGTTGCTAGTAAGTAGCTTCAGTAAATTACACTTAAGTTTTAATAGGGGTTGCAGCTCCTAGATGGAGCTGAGAATAGTTGTACTATAATTCTATCATTTTTGAAAATAAATAATCAAACCTTATTTCTGCAAAGAGAAGGACATATAACACTACCAAAGCCATATACAAGATGCACTTAAAAATAAACATTACATTCGTATTTTGGGAAATATATGGATATAGTCTTAAAATATTTTTGCAATGCTTGCCAAAGTATCAAAAGATTCAAGCAATTAAACTGTAAGCAAAAAGAATATTTATTTAATTGGCTTTTTTTAGCAGATAGTAAGAAAATAGTTATTTATGATATGTGCTAAAAGTGACATTTTATTTTGTGAGAAGGGAAGGTTGGGACACGACGCCGAAGGCGGAGTGTCCCATCCCTGCGAACAAAATAAAATCACCTATAGCACGTATATCATACACTATTTTTCCTACAAACACCATTAAAAGTACAAATCAATGCATTTCTTACGTTATTAAATTTATAAAATATCGTTTTGAAACCCAATTATTATGAAGTTTATTGTTGCTAAGGTAATGAAAATTCGATCGTTTGTTGACAAGTAACTTCAAATCTCGTGACAGCGCCGAAGGAAATTTTTGTTTGCAAGTAAAACACTATCCACCTCAGATTACTTATTCTAACTGCAGTTTCTCTAACTGTACATATACCTAATTAAGTAAATAAATATTCCTTTGATTTAAAATTTCTTAATTTTTTTTGTAATATTGTACCAATATTTTTAGTAAATCACATCATTTACATTTAGCACTAGTGCTAAAAGTAATTACTTTTAGCACCAGTTCCATAAAATCACATTTTAGACGCTGACAGCAAGCGTTAAAAATTAAACTTTTACTGACGTTTGTAGAAAAATTATATTTTTTAACGATTTCCTTGTTTGACAAAGTTTGCTAGCATACATTTACAAAATATTTGAGCAAATTTCGGTAGCTTATCACAGCACTAAATCAACCTAAAACAATTTCTTTAATTTTATAAATATTATTTAGATTAATTATAGGCTTGCTCTTTCTGAAACACCATTTAATATCATTAACCATACTAGCCTATATCTACAATAAGTAATAAACAAATAACAACATGTCATTTTCACACACTTAAAAGTGGAAAGTTTAAAATGTTGTACATTTTAACATACATAACTGGGTAATTCATATAAATGATGTTCGTAGTCTGCAAAATTCATTTCCCACTTCCCCCTTAAATAAAAACAATAAACAATCAAACAAGACCAAATTATGATGTGTTCCACTTAAAAACATTTAAGTAGAAAGTATGAAATCTGATATTGTAACATAAGTTTAGCTTGTAGACCCTATAATCCCCTTCAAATTCATTCTTGAGAATTAAAAATGCGTAAAATAGTGAAAGCTACAGCAGCTTAAGGCTACATGATACCCTGTTCAATGAGCAAGTAGAATCACTGACTTTTCTTCATATACAAATGACTACTAATATACCATCACCATCACATTTGTTGTTAACAAAAAATTAAAGTTTAATTGCCAGTAGTTTAGACAGCTAGCATCCAGAGCAATTTTGGGCATATAGTGTTCAGAATCAGCCTGTATACTAACAATAATGGGCCAGTGTGGCTCAGTGCTTAGAGCACTGGGCTTCGGTGCGGAAGTTCAAACCCCCGACTTGACGCCTGGCGGGCGGCCTGTCCAGTTGCTTGAAATAATTGGATACTTGCGTTCAAATGAACAAGGGGTACTAATGCGGTTGTCTAATGTGTGATGCTCACCACACCACCAGGTGTCATTAATTTGGCACGCGACAACCGGGTGTCAGAGAAAGCTTACGGCAGCTCTGACCTTCCGCCTTGCAGGTCAAACCCCTTCTTGGAATGCAGAGCTTCACCATTATACTTACAATATCACAATCTAGGCTAGGATATGACAAAATATGAACACAATAGGGTTACAGTGAGTTCCATAATTTACATTATACTGTAGATGTCTTCAGTTTAAGTTTTTTAATTTATAAAAAAAAAAGGCTTTAACATTGAAATTATGCGATATCCTAAACTGTGGTATTGTAAGATTACCGGTTAATTCTGAACAGTGTGCCCAAAATTATTCTAGATACAAGCTACTTTCTAAACTACTGAGAATTAAACTTTAATTTTTTGTTAACAACAAATATAACTGATAGTGACAGTGTATTAATAATCAAGTAATCAATTCTTTTTTACATCTTTTGTCTGAATAAAAAACAATGATTCTACTTGCTCACTAGACGGACTACCACAGAGCCTTAAAAAATCACAAAACAGTTCAGTTTTTTGATTATAACAAGTAGGCCGTACGCTGCTTCTGAAAAGCAACTCCATATTCTTCTTTTTAATATCGGTTACACAGTGGAAATCATAAGCAACAATAAATTTTTTTTTGTATTCAGCCAAACTCGTATATCTTACCGTTTCCGAGATTCCAATGGTGAGCCCTAAATTTGGAACATGCTGTAGAGTTATTTATTATTAGTACATAATACAGTTGCCAAGTAATGGAAAGGTTCTTAAATACCTTGCTGCCCTAAACAAATTTAAAAAAAAACTAATGATCAAATCATAACACATTTTCGTTTCTACTTCACAGAATGATAGGAAAACAATTACATACTTTGGTTTTTTAGATGTTTTTGACAGATATACAACAGAAAATCTACTTTCTAATAGTAGTAGTAGCGCAGCAGGACCATTGCCTTTAAAAACTAATCACAATCATGTTAATTTCTAATAAATTTTATCACAATAAGAGGGTGGAGTTAGAGGTTAGATACAATCCTCTTAAGTTTCTCGTTTCATGTAATCAAAACATTGTGGTTCATTGTATCGATATTTAAATATAATTATTATTCATGATATTTTTTATATTTAAGTCACGGAAATTGCATCGCTTTTGATTAATCTATTTTTTCTTGGCTGCATCTACTAATTAATAGGGTTCGAAAAACAAATGCAAGTTTGAAAGATTAATTTTTCTTGAAGAAGATAACTATTATTAGTGCAGTGTTACATAATAATAGTTCAATCATTATAATTAGATGGTCTTCTTCTTCTATTAGCCCCCTTGTAAAAAAATAATTTTACTTTGAGAATGTCCAAGTGCCTTAAATTTGATCCTTGATGTAAGTCCATAAATGCTTCATGCAGTCTTACAAGTACGATGTTATGAAAAACATTTGCTTCCATGCAAATTAGATATTTTTAAATTTGTCAAAAGACAATTAATGAGCAAGATAACGTATTCATTTAAAAATTGTATGTATACAATAGAAACTTTTAATAAATATGTATATTTTTAAGGCTATGACTGTGGATAATGTAGAATTATATCCAGATTTCATAATACTAGGTTGATGCATAAGTTCGTAGCGCTTTTTTAGTTATTTATTTTATATGAACAGCAATGAATGAAGGACACGAAAAAGATGAGAAATAGATAGTGCGGTTAACGTTGGCACGGTGTCGTAAACATGTGGTGAAACATTTACCTTTCTGCCCTCTATGAAAAATGATAAGCACTTAAAAATGCTCTGAACAAAATTCTGCATTGTGACATACTAGCTTAATACTAAATTTTCTGATTAGGTTTACACGAATTATTTTTTACAAATTAGGCAGTGGTAAATGAATTAATTTTTTGTTGCAACGTAACACTGAAAAGTTAAGTCTACATTTATTTAATTATACAAACATAGTCTTTGGAATGTTCACAATTGCAAGAGATTTTTTTGTAGAGGTTTATTTGAATAAATTTTTTACTTTTTGAACAGAGGGTGCAGCAACACTTTTTTGTATTCCGTTTCTCATTATGGAAAATGCATCCTGATTACAAAGCCTTTTCTTAAAGCTGAAGTTCCTCTAAAGGAATGTAAACTTGTTGTGGACCAATACACAATAGAAATTGTAATGGATCTTAGTGGGCATCAACAGCATGTGAAAATACGAGATACAAAAGCAAATTAAAAAAGTAGCAATGATACAATTACTTTAAGTTAAAATTGAAATTAGGGTTAATATTTTTTTAAATACAATCCAAATAAATACACTTGGTCATTTGTTAAAAATCACCGGTAATTTTTGATACACTACGTATAGGATATTATTAATAACTATTTACGCTAATTTGCTAATTACTAGAAAATAAAAATATTAAATATCAGTGGTTCTATGGACGGTATTTTAGAAAGAACACTATTATGGCTTTCTGTAGATTTGCTACACAGAGTGGTTTATTTTTTATTCTAAACTAAATATTGTCTTTAGAATGAAGCTATTCAAAAAATATTCTTCTCTTATGTTAAACAATTTTTTAAGCTGTATCCTACTCTTTAGTTAAGAATATCGTCACTAGAAAAACCACGCAGCAAAGGCTACAAACATATTTAAAAAAATGCTACAATGTTTAAGTAGTCAGGTTTGTTGCTCAAAATAAAGGGTGGAACATGCGCATTAGCAAAAATTACTGTATATGTACTTATTTAGTTTTACTTTGCATGTACTTTATGTTGCAATTAGCAGCAAAGTAAAAGGTTACTGGTGTTAACCACAAAACTTTAAATTAATTATTATTTTTAAAAGGCCATCCAACTAAGAGTGTTTCCATATTCTGAGCAAATCAACTTCTTTTACAATGAATTTCCATAGCTACAATAATCACTGAATAGCAAAAAAACGCCCAAATGGGACAATACTATGTATGTCATGCAGTGAAAGCATTAGAGATGGAGATCAAAAAAGCAATGTCAATGAGACGATATTAGCCAGATATGAGCATGCCTCCACCAGACATCTTCATTATTAGTGAAGATAGAAGAAAAACTTAAAGAGCAAAGCCGTAGTAGTATCACTTACGGTTGTAGTTTTCTTTGTCAATAGTTATACCAGTACACATTTAGCATTTTTTAATTAAAATAAAATTTTGATATATTACGCTGATTTATTCTTTTGGGCCACAATAAATAGTGATTATATGGAAGTGGACTGATTTCATTTGTTACTATTGTAGGGTAATGTTTTGAAAACAGTGATCATGATATACAGTGCGGTCGTAAAATGACCTCCCTGCTACTAACTTTTGAACGACTTGATATTTCTTCACAAAATTTTGTGTGCTTTAATGGCAGGCTAAATACTACTTTTTAGCCCATATTTAAATTTTATAACTTTCAAAATGGAGGCTAGGAGCCATCTTGAACTATTTTTTAAATGGCAATAGGGGTCGAGTGCCACCTCATTTGAAAGTAATTTTAATTCTGCGTCTGATCCTTGAGTTTCTAAAAAAATATTCGCTCAGAAAAAAATGACAGATGATTGAAAATAACAGGTTTATGGAAAAAAGAAGGCACTTTCCCGTAGCTCGTATCGTTCAGTCGCCAGGGCCGTCCAAAGTCGAAACACTGTTCGCAAAAGTACGGCGCATAGACGGCCGGTTCTAACATCCCCGAAGGGGGCGCAGGGGACGCCGGCTAAGTTTTTATGCCGATTTTTACGTTTTTTTTTTCGACGTTTCGGCGTCCCCCGCGCTCTCTTCGGGGATGTTAGAACCGACTTCGCCCGTCGTCGATGTGTCATACTTATGCGAACAGATTGAGTTCGCGACCGACCTGCTGTGATGACGTGGACACGTGCTGTACGTCGATTCGTGTTTCTAATTTGGACGCCCCTGGCGGCCGAACGGTACGAGCTACGGGAAAGTGCCATAAGGGAAAGTTGTTGTCCTCGACAAGGCCAACAAATCCGGACCGCAAATCGCAAAATTTTCCGGGTGCCTTCTTTTTTCCATAAACTTGTTATTTTCAATCATCTGCCTTTTTTTTCTGGACGAATATTATTTTATGAAACTCAAGGATCAGACGTACAATTAAAATACCTTTCAAATGAGGTGCCACTCGATCCCCATCGCCATTTAAAAAAATATTTCAAGGTGGCGCCTAGTTATAAAATTTAAATATGTACTAAAAAGCAGTATTTAGCATTCCATTAAAGCACGCAAAATTTTATGAAGAAATATCAAGTCGTTCAGAAGTTAGTAGGGGGGGAGGACACTTTATGACCGCACTGTATTATTATAAATGTAACATAATTTTCTTCTTATAGTTGCCAAAATATACACAGAGTTCTGCTGAAGAAAACATAAATTATAGTTTCCGTATATTTATTTGATTCTCAGTTGTTTTCATGCTATTACAGTTCAACAGAGGAGGAACATCGACTATATTTTTGCTCTTTACTTTTTTCTATCTTCGTTTTGGTGCATGGTCCAAAAAATACACTATATCTAATTGGAATTACTATATTTTATTTCATTTCTATTTTAAATAGACCGCTAAATGTGATTCTCATTTCAGCAAACAACCAGGAGACCATTTTCAGTATATACAGGGTGTTCACTCGTGCAAATTTGCTGATTACTGTTGTATTATTAATGTTACAGAAAAAGTTCAAATACAAAATTTGTTTACAATATTGCATGAAGAAGTTTACAATAAAGCTGTATATACAAAGAGTATTTCATTCATTGACCAAGGTCCTACTTTTTAATATAATTATTACATTCTCAAATTTATTAAAAATAGAGGATTATAATAATAATATAAGATCTAAACCCAAAGGTGTCTGTTTTATTCAACAGTGTAAATATTCAAAGAAATTTGTTGCTCTGTTCACATGAAGCGAATCAAATAAATCAATTTAAAATGATTGAATTTTAATCTCTAAAAATCATACTGCAATTGATTCGCTTCATCTGTTGTAAGCATTTTACATTTACAATGAACAAATTTTATATGTACTCCTATTCTGTAACTCTAATAAAAAAATATTGAAGATATTGAGAAAATGCACACTAGGTGGACCCCCTGCATAAGTGGCAGCTCTAAGAAAGGTTGCGTATAAAAACAATAAAAAGAAATTCGAAAAATATTATATTACTGAGATGATACAATTATCACACTGAATGAGAGAAAATGAAAGAACTAGGTTAAAGCTTTTTGTAAAAAAATTATTTTTCAGTTTTTTGAAAAATCCATATTTTTAATATTTGTTCATAATACATAACAGAATTATGTGGGGTCATGTAGTATGTAACACGTTAGTGATATATCTTCACATGAAAACAATTATGCATACATGCATTTCAAAATGTTTGCGTTTTTACTTACAAATACAACAAAGAAAACAATTTACTTAAAAATTAAACATGGTACCAACAATTGATGGTCTTCGAAACAAGGCGGATTATGGGTTATTCCCTGCAGACACACAACATTCTATGGCCCTATAGTTCAAGTTGCCCACATACAGGGTCATCTAAATGCACAGCACTAAAGCTCTCCTTTGAAAACCGTAGAAGATAATCGTGAAATATTGTGGCAAGTTATACAAAATTAAAGAGTAGTTTTTAACATAACATTTTTTAAATGCATACCTTTAAAAACGGTGCATATTAATTTGTACTTTTAAACAATTTATACGTGGTTGAATAGATCAAGAATCCATTCATACCTAACATAATTTACTTTAAAATTACAAACTTGTGGGCTGTCGTTGGTTTAATATAAATTAACTCTTTTAATTAGTCCAAAAATACTTCCTTCAAAATATCAAGATATAGTTTGCATGGTTTTTACAGGACAGTCTTAGTGGAATACATTTTTGTAGGCCTCAGTATAATTATTTGCAAATAGTCATAAAAAGTCAGTGAAGTATAAGGCCTACAGTAAGCAAAGTTAGTAAATGCAGAAACATTTATCTCAGTTGTGGCTAAAAAAAAGCCTGATCCAAACTATTTTCAGGATCCCTTAATATCACGAGACATATTTATAAAAAAGAACACTAAATCATATTTTAGCAGGAAAACAACTTACAAGGTAATTCTTAAGAGTAAACATAACATTATTCATCCTATCTAAACTAAACTAATTACTTGTGCCATGAGTTTACTTTACCAATTTAAATTAATTACCATCCCTTTAAGAAATAATCACAGGTACTAACGGTAATACAAAAATGTAAAAAAATCACTAGCTAATTTAATCAATCAAATACTGTTCTAACATACCGGAAAATTTGATGGTAGAATCAGGTTTTGGATTTAGTGCCCGACGTTTAGCTAATGGTTCATCGTCATCGGAATCGGATATTGTTAAATCAACTACTTCTTTTTCTTTTGGTGCTGATTCCTCTTTTGTTTTGTCAGTACTGGATGACTCTACTTGGCTAGTTCCAGAGCTAACTACCTCTGTAATTTAAAGAATATAACTTAAGTGCATGATTTTCATTACTGTCAAATATGGTTGCTGTTAGTTGTTTTTACGTTTATTTAATTGAAGTAGATTTAAATTAATAAGTAAAACATATTATAAACCCTCTGACTGAGTATCTCATGATTTACCCTTGCAGCATCTACTGGTATAATTTTATTTATTTAATGATTTTCACGAGCTCCCCCTTATTTATGTTTCTTTACATTGGTATCCCGTGATTTCCCTGTTCACGTTGCAACTGCGCTTGTAGATTAATACATTTCGAAAGCTAACGTTACAAACTTGAGATAATAAATTTCAAGTATGAGAAGATTGGAGAAAATCCAGCAAATTATCAAAATTTCATATGTGGATACTTTAGAAAAAAAATTTTTTCAGCAAAATCCTGAAGTACGTGTCAAGTAATTTTATGTAGATAAGTTGTAAAAAAATGTTCGGACTATTTTAAAATGTTCAGCTTAAATTGGTGTGCGGTTTATAAAAGAATGCCCCATATAAGAATAGTATATTCTTCAACGAGTGTAGAACGACAGCTATTATTCACGAGGATGAAAATTCTGTCACTCGCCTTCGGCTCGTGACAGAATCATCCGAGTGAATAATAGCTATTCTACACGAGTAGGAGACTATACTTTCTCTACGACTATTTCATAGGAAGTTACAATTTTTGGTCTGAATCAGTATTATAAAAATTTTGCTTTAGATGAACATATATCGGTTCACTAGCCACAACGATTTTATGCCGTGTGTAGGTACTATTTCTGCGATTTCCTCGACAGTAAATTACACGTCGTTTTCGCGGTTTCCGTTATTTCTGGTGGCAAACATATCTCAGCGTTTTCGCTGTCTGAATTATTCATACCTAGTTCTTACTGCTTTTATGAATACGAAAATTTAAAACTGTTTTTGACAGTTACTTCAAAAACAAGTGGGCGATCCCAAGCGCTAACATGCCACGCCCACTAGCTTCCGGTTCCGCAATTTATCGTTGGATTCTGATACAGAATCCCACTAAAATAGAGAACAGAATCCAACGGCAATGGAGAATATCTATCATTCTTCAACTAAAAAGGTATATGTAACGAATACATTATATTATAGTCGTAGAGAAATATTATTTTCCAACACACTCTATTAAAGGTAAAGCTGAAGTAATCTGGATATTTCCTTATTTTTGGGTATTCCCGTAATACTTTTATGTGAAGAATCAGAAGAGGAATGAAAAAATACATAAACATGCAGAGAGCATCCCAGTTAAGTAATTTGCATTCAACTGGATGACAGAACAATTTTTTTTTTGATTACGTCGTTGAATTCTGTAGTAAAAATACTGTGATTTTTCTAATTTAACTCGATTCATATGTGCTCTGTTGGTATGACCAAACTGTATATTTTGGTTGTATGAACTTACTAATAGAAACACAATCTGTTAATCTTTTATTATTATTTACTAAATTTCAATAACCCAATTCACTGCTAAAGTTTTATATACATTTATCTTACCAACGTCATCAGAAATAATTTCGATAGAATCATCAGGAACTTTCTCAATTCTAGCGACAGCCTTTTTCTCTGCAATTTGGGAGCTCCAGGAACCATCTTTATGCAATTGAATTTCACTACTCTCTGCTGCAGATGCCCCTAGAACTTCTTGGAAGTACCTGGGTTTTAAGGGGAACAACATTAAAAGAGTTTTTCAAAGTAAAAGACAATAGATTATATGAAGAGAGACAAATGACAAACATTAGATGCAACAAAAATGAGTCATGAAAAAAATGTTTGTGATCAAATCTTGGGGTGTCCGAGATAAGATGATGTACATGGGGATCTCGGCTACCTTAGGAGATACGAAGTTGGTTAAATTAGTGAAAAGTTGTGCAAATGTATGCCCTTTATGAAAATGATTTTTACGATGTCTGCAGGCATTTTTGAAATATCCTGAAAAAACTGCAATGTCTTTTTTGAAAATCTGTATTATGTTTTTTATTATTAAAGTTATGCAATGGCAAGTTGGTATTCTTTATATAAGCGGACACAATTCTATTGCGGCAGTTAAAATTGCCAATTTTCTAAGCCTACTGTTTTCAAAGATACGAGTCAACTTTTATTGTCCTTTTTAAATAGAGCATAAAAAGTAAATATCATAAATAAAAAATAATGTTATAAAAAAAGAAAAACTGTTCTTATCTAGGTTGCTTTGAAATTGCCACAAAACAATTGAAATGTCAAACTAATTCACATTTTGTATAGATGCACTTAAAAGTTATCTGTTTGTTAGTTTTCTTATGGCTCATTGTTTATTTTTGTTTGTTGTTTATTGTTCTGTGTTTGCTGTATTTTGGCCTGTTTCATCTCCAGTCATAGAAATGATGCACAAGTTCAACAAATGTATTTCGAAGCATATTCAGAGAGACGGCAACCAAGGAAATGCATGTTTCGCGGAATAAAAGACAACTTGATTAATTATCGATCACTTATT
This sequence comes from Limonius californicus, assembly GCA_014611495.1. Classification (NCBI taxonomy): domain Eukaryota; kingdom Metazoa; phylum Arthropoda; class Insecta; order Coleoptera; family Elateridae; genus Limonius; species Limonius californicus. The sequence continues at coordinate 30,682 of JABXWE010006111.1, read as the reverse complement.
AAACCGAAGAGGACTCGCTAAGTTAACGAAGACTGAGTATTTGGTTCTGCAAACTGTTGCTGACAACCCACGTACGTTTGTCCGTGGGATGGTAGCTGCTGTTGGTGTTGCGAAATCTATGGCTCAAACAGTTTTGAAGAAATATAAATGCCATCCCTATCGAGAACATTTAAGTCAGGGGTTTCATGAACGTGATGGCCACAGGAGATTAGTATTTTGTAGATGGTTTGTTGAAAAGTTTGAGTTTCTTCTCAAAATTATGTGGTCCGATGAGTCAAGTTTTACAAACGGTGGGTGATTTAATAGAAAAAAGAATGTGCTATGGGCTGATAAAAACCCATGACTAACTAGATTAGATAGAAACAAATAGTTTCATAATTCAATGGTTTATAATGAAAAAGTAAAAATATCTCGTAGAAATAGGTAGCGATTTTAGGTATAGGACAATATTTACAAAAGCTGTGAAGAATTAATGTGCCAGTTCAAAAATATAATAATATACAGTGTTGGTCCATTTCAAAAAAATGAGAAAATGCTTTTTGAAATAAATTAAATTTGCACTGGTGTAAAAAACACAATGTACAATAAAATTAATATTTGGTGGGTGTGTCGTTTTAGTACATCACTTGGCTATATACCTGCGAAATATGCATTCTTAATCAACTGTAATACTCACGCATCGAATTAATTTGTTAAACCTTGTGCCGACCAAAATGTTGCACACTTTTACAGTATCTTGAAGAACTTCTTATCTACTATTAGCCTAAATAAAAATAGTTTTCATTGCATTGGATATTTCACTCTAAACAATGCTGATAAAACTCCTGTTTACCTACTAGACACCATAATCCTTTTTTAAATATATCAAATACTCAATTACACGTGTTCTTTGTCAATGACTTCACCATGCAAACCTGATTTAAAAAATTAAATCGCAAAGCTAAAAACAACATTACATTTTTTTTGTTAACATATTTCTAAAGCATTCTGCAACTTCGGGAATATAAAAAAATTAATCACTATACTAGTGGTTTTAATTTTGTAAAAATAATTAAATATAGAAACATTAATATGAGCTAATTAATTTGAAAAATGTATTATACTTGAATTCAATGTAGAAATACAACATAGGTCTCATTAACAACACTTCTATAATAATGCATGAAATAGTGGTTTCCACTAGGCAAGGCGTTGCACGATTTAACATACAAACTATTTTTTTGGTTTTATTTAGAAATGATGCACTTGTATTTTGCATGAATATCTCTCAATAAATGTTAAGTATTTGTTTAGTTGAAAGCATATAAATATAATATAAACAAAACTAAAAATAATTCAGCTTACCCATCAATGACTAGATTGTCATATAAAGCTGGCTTATCACAAACTGGGCAGTTCCAAGTTGGTTTACGTTCATTCATCTGCAGGAATAACGAAGCATCAAAGCACTGCAGATGCTGACAAGTGATAGCCCGGCAAGGAGTAGTCATACGCATCTTGCCGAGAGGGCACATCAAGGACACGCGTAAGCATGTAGTTGCTATTTCACCATCAGCATCTTCATTTAGTTTTTCTTTAACTATAATTACAAAAATCACATTAATGTTTTCGTTTTCAGTGTAAAATCAGAATCAACTTACTAAGCCCTCTAGTGTGATCGGAATGTTTCACACCACGACTCTTCAAACGTTGCAAGAGATCATTAGAATTACGTTTATGAACAAGCACTACTGTAATGGCATAACCACGTCCATAATCAGCAGCCCATTGTACGTGGATTGCATTTGCTACTGTAGGACTTAGTTTGACCATTGGTGTAATATTTACAGGGCGCGGAGGCCGTTTTGGTTCAACACCTGGTTTATTTGTAGGGATTGGATTCTAGAAGTTCAAAATTTTAGTTTATCAATTATACAGGTGGTATGATTATTTTTCACTTTTAAGTTAATATTGTCGTTACATTAAATAGTTTTTTGTGCCCTATCCAACCAAGAGTCACGAAAATTGACACTAGAAAAGCAAAGGAGGAGCACACGGAAAAATATTGCATAATAATGAAACTCCTTGTATTTGAAAACAAAAATAATGCAAACCAATTCAACTGTTTAAAGTGTACCTTAATTTTTACTGTCCAATATTTTTTACTTCGTATTAATATTAGATTCAAATTTGTCCACTATGACTTGAATAAACTCCCATACAAAAATTTACATCTGGTGGACGATTTTCCGACTGACTGGACCAAATAGTCTTTCTGCCATTGTGAGCATTTTTTACAGCAGAAATAAAATACTGTTATATTCAGAATTAAGGTACCTTTTACCTTATTGCAAAAAATGGAGTCTTCTATTAAGAAAGTATATTTGCAATAGGCCCAAACTGAAGAAATATTTGTTGTAGAATAAAAAATTAGCCACCCTGTAATGTCTTGAGGAAACCTGCTCACTAACAAATTTCTCAGTACTATAATACCAAGAAATAATTTAAAAAACAACAACATACTAAAACTGTTTTAATATTTAAGAAGTAAATTATAATTTGTATTTGTTCTTGGCCTTACTTTATCTAAATTCATATTAGTTAATAACTAAACATATTAACTTAATTGGCACTTACCGGCAATGGGCATAGTTTGTTATTAACTTTAACAACTACATTAGGTGGGAAGTAATCTTCCTGTTCACAAGTGGTTTCCAGTAAACAGAACCGCAGCTGAACCTGTTTAATGTATTCGCACTTGGAACCAGGACGAATATCCCGGGAACTGGCAACATAAGTAGCTTGCTGAGGGGTTAAATGAAAATAAAACGTTCCATCTTGCAATCTTTGATTGTTTTGAGGAACTAACGAGGATGGTTTTAATAAGTCAGCAATCACATCAAAAAAGGGAAGTCTTTTGAACTTGACATCCGGATGTACAGGGTAACTGTTACTCAGCACATTTTGTTGAGGTTTTGGATAGTGCTGGTATTGCTGATACATGTTTTGGTTGTACATGGCAGCCTGACGAGTCTGGAAAATAAAAGTGATAAACTAGCTTGCATAAATTAAACAAAACGAATGCAATAAAATTGCAGATAATAAAGTCATGTAACTATGTTCACAGTATATTATAGTGAAAACGCTGTATAATTAAAATATATGTACATCCAACACTTATTGAAACAAATGAAATTAGATTACCATATTGTGAAATTAATTGAGGAGATATACCATAAAAATGTAGTTCTTCATCAGCAATACTTCGGCAATATTTTACACTCTTACTAAATCTTCAATAGACTGTTCATAAACGGCGAAAAACAATTTTCAAATTTTAATATAAACTTGTATTAGCACAAACAAAAAGCAATTATCAGTAGTTTGAAAGAATACGGAATTAAAGTGAGAACTTGCAAAAAAGTGTCTAATTTATATTAGTAAACGTAGCTTATTTGCAGAATCATCAATTGATAATTTTCCATTTATGCAATTAAAAAAGGAATTTTGTAGCGACAGTGAAAAATGTCCTATGTATTTATTCAAATGTCAATTATACTGCTTTTGCAATTAAATTTTTGTAACAAAAATGAACATATTTCCATTTTACAATCTACTTATAAATTAATTCTAGAATCTGTTGAAAATAATAATTAAACAGCAATGTATTATTTTATACCCACAATTTCTCAATGTTTAAATTAATTCAAACGTTGCTAGTTTTTATTTCCAACAGTGCTACGACACCTTCTTCTAGTAATTGTCTGCACCATGTCACGTAGATTTACAATTCTCTGAAGTACATAAATATAATTCAATACTACCCAGACTTTATTTTTACAATTCCATGTATTTTTTAAATCTACACCACTAAAAATTATCATTGGTCACTTTCTCATACTTCTTTGATGACACTATTATTAAATTAAAATTCTGTCTTTATGTAAATAAACTTAGTTTATGAGAGGTTAATGCTGAATCAAGCATATCTGAAAAATAAAACAGTCTTAATCGAAAACTCAACATTTCATCAATTTATCCATTCATAGAAACACACACATTCCTAAAGTCGATCAATTTCTAGCTATTTTTCTGGGTTCTAGAGCCCCAAAACGTGCGTCTCCATCAAAATGTGGCACCGTGAAGTATGAGAAAGTAAAAAGTTATGCATTACAAATATAATTTAAGTTTTTGGTTTGTGGATACAGCGTTTTAATACTGTGAAGCACAGTTACGTGAATTTAGATATAAAATATATGAATATAAATGCATGCCACTGTCATATTTCACAAATTTACTTGTTTAATTCTTGAAAAAAGTGGCACACAAAATTCATGTAGCTTTTCTTTGGGAGTTTTGAATGAAATAAATTTGTTTTTTAAATATGTAGACAGCAGTACAATGCAGATACAACATCACTAATATCAAAATATAGTTACAATAAATACAGGTTGAAGTAAAGATCCCGGTTGCTGAGTACTACATGCTGTATTATCCATCAAACGATTTGCATTTTGACGAGATCTAGTAACACGCTGAGGGGCTTCTAGATTTTCAGGTTGACCTGTAATAGTTCTTCCTTTCCTTCCTGGTGACATTGGTGCAGATCTGCACATCAGAAGGTTTTAAATGATTAAACTATGACGGTATAAGCAAGTCCAAATACCTTCAAATGGCAACTGTTACGATGAACCGAACACTATACTATCTTGTTGAAGAAAACAAGTAGTTATCAGTTTTGGGCAATGTAACTTTGGCGTATGTATTCTTGTGATTAATTTGACTGGAAAACACCCTTAAGGTTTACGGTTTGCCCTCCGCTCAACAATGAATTATACCTACAATAGGTATATGGTTAGTGTAGATATACGATTACTCCAATAGTTTTGTAATACATCAAGATATACATAAAATGTAAAATGTTTACAGATACTGTTAAACATGAAAAATTTAACAGCCTGCTATAACATTCTACACATTATAACAGAAGTAATACAGAGGACGAGTGAGTGGCGTGCTTTAGAGTAAACCTAAATAGACAAATACATATACGTCATCGTGCGCCGTTAACCAAATTACGTCTGGACGAGTCCATCTTACTGTTTCGGGTGAATCTTCGCGCGTAGGCGTCCGTTAAAAACCTAACCTCAAATATGGAAACTCCAAGCAAGAAGTTAGGTGTCCGCGGGAGAGCCTTTTCTTTGACCTTTACGTTTTTACGTACTGTAAACAAAATAGTTATTTTTGATTCTAGATTGCGAAATGATACTTTTGCATTCGAGAATGCAAAAGAATTTCGCAATCGAGTATCAAACAACGTTTTTTCGAAAACTGCGGTTCCAAATTAGTGGAAACTCAAAGAAAACCTCTGACATTTATAATCGAGATCAATCTCTACAATCATCTTGGTGTTAAATCTGGTATGCTCTGACCGCTCTGAACAACTAATTATGATAGCAACCCATAGCAACCATCAAACAAACATCGTAATCTCTAATTTTCTAACGTTTGGTTCCGATTTTGAGAGAATTACTCGTGTATTTGAAGTGAATAAAAGTAAAAATCAAAAATGAGTTCCGAAAGCGATGACGATGATCTGCCTTTTGATGTATTAGAAGCTGCACGAAGCGCAGTTTCTAGTCTTATCCCGGAAAAGTCCTCTAGACAATATGAATCCGCATACAATGATTTCATGAAGTGGTGTGGCTCTAAGAAATTGAAGAACGTGTCTGAAAGTGTAATACTGGCTTATTTGGAATATAAAGCTAAGAAATTGTGACCTCTTCTTTAATCAAAAATTGCTGAACGTAAAAGTCTTTTTTGTTCTAGATTGTAAAAGACTTTTTTGCCCTCCTGAATTGTAAAGCTAGCTTTGACATCATGTATACGTCATGTGAAACAAGATTTTTACCCACAATGTTGCAAAGTACGGCTAGTATGCGGTAAAGTAACCAGTAAATTTTAGCCTTTCAGGGACGCTTAAAAAATAAATTAAGCATAGGACAATAAAATTTAATTTAGAAAACGCTACTTTACACCATATTTGACACGATAATGTAGAAAATAGAAGCGTAAAATGTTGTTATTATTTATTATAAAAGTATAGCGCCATCTATAAGAAATTCAAAGAAATCAACATTAAGTTGGCACCACTACTCAGTACTACACTAACAATTTACGTCTGAAAGAAGATGGTTGATTATATGAAATTGGTTATGCAAATTTCAGCGTATTTTATATACACACCGGAAGGTATATGACGAAAAAGCAATTCTAAGTAGGTATGTATAGTTATCACTTTGCCTCAACGTGTCTGTATGCTTATTTTGTAGGCATGTTATCAACAATTTGGGCAATAGTTCTAAAGCAGCATTTTGGGCCACTTGTCTTAATTCTGGCGGTGTTGCTTCAAAAAATTCACTCTCTGAGCCTGACATGTTGCAAAATGACACATGAAACAAATTTGAATTAGTCAAAATGTCAAAGTTTGTTACCAACATTAAAAAAATATTCTAAATCTGTTTTTTTCTTAAATAGTCGGCCAAAAAATTTTATACAAATTTCGTTCATAAATGATTTTACAACGCTCCAGCTAAGCCCTTCGGGCTCGTTCCCCAAACGAGCTGTCGCGTTGTAAAATCAACTTTTCCGCACTCTAATGTAAATAACTATTACATCCAGTAAACAAAAAAGACTCACTTTGACAATTGAAAATTCAACGAAAATGTCAACTTTTGATGACAGTTTTCGAAAAATGTCATTTTGTGTGTACATAGATGTCATGTATAAATCAATTTATTATAAGTTTTCGAAAAAAATGTTTTTGATTCCTAATATACATCACTGTGTTACGCCACTGGTGAATCTTGTGGCGCGCAGGTTTTGATGACGTACATGTATTTCTCTATTTGGGTTTACTCTACCCTTTCATTTTTCAATTTAAAATCTATCTAAACAATTTTGGTGGAGTACTACCCTAGATAAGCAGAAATAGAGACAAAGGGGAAGCATCTGAACAATTTCCAGAAAAATATAAAAAATTAATTTTATGAATTAAATAATTATCGTAAAATGCTATAATTTTCTGTAATCTGCTTCAATCAATTTGTTTTATTTTAAAATAATTTTTTGCTTTCCTAATGTGTAATTTTTTTATCAGTATATGCACTGCTCCTACCTGATTCCCATCACAAAAGTGACCCTGGAAATGGTCAAAGTATCCTAAAGATACACTGAAATATCTTAATTCAGGTTGATCCGTTTTTTTTTGTTTTGTTTTGATTGTGCGAGATGTAGGACGCGGTTTTTCAAGCATCTCTAAGCCCTGCAGCCGTTATTGGCTTATTGTACACCCGTAACTACAAATTTTACCTATTTCTGGTGGTTCCAATCAACTAATTTCCATATAAATTGGACCAGGACGAGAATAAACAATCTATTCAGATTGGCGGAGAACAGAGATCTAATCAATCGAACGTCTGAGATGAGAAGAATTTCCATAAATCACAATACAATAAAAAAATTGAAATATTACTACACTGAGACAGGCATTCAGTTTTATAAATACCATACAACAAAGGCCATAACAGGAACTTTAAAAAATGAAGCAGCCTTATTTTTAATCTAATGTTTGAATTCAGACGTGTTAAAACTGCTAGAAAGTGAATCAAACAAACCGATTTGGAAGTGTCTGATATACAGACTCCAAAATGGAGGAAAGAACTGGAGCAGGGGCATATGAATAGAGTACAGGGAATGAAATTTGCATTAACCTGGATCGATAAGCCACAGTCTTTTAGTTGAAACTTGCTGCAATTACCACCTGCACCCAAAGCATGGTGGAAAGGCACTAAGAGAATCCCGAAGTTCTTATTAGGTCTGACAGTCAGGCTGTCTTAAACGCCCTATCAGCGGATGTCAGCTCTAAAACTGCTTAGAAGCCCTAGGTGAACTGGCTACTCTGAATAAAGTTACTTTGAAATGGGTACCGGGGCACCAGGAAATAGCAGATAATGGAAAGGTAGACTCGCTAGCTAGAAGAAGAGCCGAATTTTGTCTGATAGGTCCAGAGTTCATTTGCTTACAGTAGCGCAAAGGGATGTACAAAAGACCTTAGATAAGCACACTGTGATCGTTGGAAAGCAGTGTTTGGATTGAATCACGGCTGTTTATACAAGAGAGTGCTACTCACAGATCGCTGTATGATCGCAATGAGGCCAACAGATGACCCTACATGCAGGAGGTGTGACATGAGGATGAAATCCCATTCCCTGCATTCAAAAGCTTGGGACCTTTTCCTTTTTTTGGACACAAACTCCAGGCTATTCCCCTCAAGGGCATCCTGGACTACGTGAAAGACACAGGACAATTCTAGGGACAGTAATCACTATAGGTGGGCAGAATAGGTCTACTTGGCTGTAGTGCATATTAAATCAGCACCCAAAAATATTAAGCTAAAGAAAAAACTTATAAATAAAATATTTGGATACTCGGCCAAAAAAATTAAAGCAAATCCACCTCTCTTCTATACTCAATATTAAACCTGGAAACAAATTCTGCAGTGGGTCTAGAAAAACAACCATACAAAAATAAAACAGTTATAAACAATACTGGGAAATACTTTAAAATAAACGAAGGTCTGATAATTGACAAGTCAGTTTTTAAATTTACTGTATTTGTAGTACCATAATTCCTCTCAAAACATCCACTTTCAACAACTAGTATAGTACAATATTCCATTGGATTGGAATAAAAACTACAGGAAATTATTTTAGAAGGAAGACTTCTTACGTTAAAAGTGTTAAACAGATCCTTGCTAGAAGGTAAACAGATCAGGTAGGTATGGTCTGCAATAAAACGTAACAAAAACGGGTGCAGACATCCAGAATAAATCCAGTATTAACCCATTCATCACACCTAATTTACCATTAGAAGGATCTAAGGTGGCACTGTATAATTGTAGGATATACAGGCTTGAAATGATCATTATTAGGGAAATACATCACTAGCGACATCTGCCGAAGCGTACGTTAACTTTTAGTTTGGATACGACCAATATGATAAGAAGTTTGTACAATTTCGCAGGCGTTTTCAAGAATTTTACAAACCTGACCGTCCCAGAATATTCGCAATTTTGTGGATATACACATTTAGGTGTCGCCTAATTGATGTTCAAGTGTCAAGTGTCTTCCAATTTGACCAAATATCGCCAGTAAAAATAAGCATTTTTTACATTTCTTATTCAAAACTTATTGGGACCATTAGTTTTATAGTGAACTAATTTGGGTTTATGTATAACGCGACCATATATTCCGTTTTGCACGGGACTGTCCCGTTTTTAAGTACTCTGTCCCCAAAGTATCTAAAAATGTCTGGAGTTTTCATACGATCGCGTCGTTTAATGTAAAAATTCCGCTGAGCGGCGGGCACGGCGGCGGCGGAAGCAGGGAATAATTCGAAGAAGGGAATAATTCTACTCCAAAAACACGTATAACTCGAAAGTTATTAATTAGCTGATTTGTACTTAAATGCTTAGAAAATAAAGAGACATTTTATCCACAAGAGGAAAAAGTTCCCCGAATGGATAAAATCTCTTTATTCACGTGTGGCATATAAAATTTAATAAATAATTTTAAATAAGTAATCGTATTATCTAGTTGCGTGATGGATACCAAGGTACATATATTTTGTTAGTTGCTATGGATTATATTATAATATGCAAGATTTGAAATAAAATTGTTATTTTATTCACTAGTGAATAGAGTAACATTTTATCAAATACTTTAATATATTAATACAGGAAACTTCGCTGAAAATCTCGTGACACTGACTGCAGCAATCCGTGCGGCTTGGTGGGCCACTAAGATTTGAATTTGGCAGCTGTCGAAAACATTTGTCGCACATTTAAAGCAAATGCCACTTTATTATAGCAAAAACCTTATTTAATTAATAATATTTGATAATTATGATATCTTACTTTACCTTGTAAGTTTAAATACGCGGTTAAGTTTCTAACATTTTGTAGGGTTAGGTTTTTATTCAGTAACATGAATTTAAAACAGTAACCTGTAAATTTATTATCCAAATTTACTGAAACTTGCCCACCGAACTGCTTAGATGACGCCACTATCAATGTCGCACATTTGATCATGCTAAACTTATATGAGTTTCCTATCATATTGCCAAGTTAATGGATATTTTTAAAAATTATTTCATTTATTAACCTAACAAAAAATTATAGTGGGCATGTGGTTGGCATGTTAAATAAGTAATTTTGTTGGATTAGAGATAATAACATGTTAAAACATTGGGAAGACAATTTTATTAACGTGATCAGAATCCTGTACAATAAAATTAGGTGCTGTGATATTTATAATCTCAACGTTTTTATAGCAACAACTGTAAAATAATTTTTTTTGGAATATTTACAGCTAAACCCACACATTTTATATTAATCCTCAACTGCTGAGGTATAGAAAAATTGTAAAAATATACAAGGTGTTCCATCAAAAACTATATACAATTGGGCTGGAACTGTTTATGTAGTATATTAATAATATATAATATTTTTAAAATGTATAGCTTATGGTGTTGTATAAACCTGTTTAATAAAATATTTTCATCATTAAAGTACAATCGTCTGTTCCCGCATTGTTGGACCAACGTGTAGACAAAAAATGAAACCTGAAAGATTTGGTGCTTCAGTGCAATAAAAATACATAATACGAACTTTCAAAAATCCTTCTTTTACTGTTTATGCAATGCTCAGACTTAAACCCTTATTGTTACCATTATTTAATAGCTTTTGTATTGGTATTGGGTGGCGAAGGTAATGGAGATGGGGATGTAGACAGAATAAATATAGAGGAAGTAAATGAGGTAGAGGAAAAAACACCATATAGAGAAAAATATAGAAAGAACAATTTAAAAATTAAGCAACAATAAGAGACCTGGAGAGGATGGAATAATGACCGAAATGATTAAATATGGCTGTGATAATGTGAATGAAGCAATATAGCAACTTATAAAACAAATGTGGCTGAAGAGAAGATGTCAAGGCGATGGGATAAAATTATATGTCTAATGCACAACAACAACGGACAAGCTAAAATATGAGAACTATGGAGGCATTGGTTTGCTAGACATCATGTACAAAATATTGTCTATAAGTATCAAAAGATTGAAAGCACACATTCATTGGTTTCCAGCAGGCGTATGACACAATATACAGAGAACAACTGTATCAAGCACTGGTAGAGTTCAACATACCAGGACTAGTGAAACGAATAAAAATGACTCTAAAGAAAACAGAAAATAATGTTAAGTATAAATGGAAAACTGACAAGAACATTCGACACAAATAGGTAGGAAACAGAGGGTTAGTTGCACTAAAAAAAAGTGATGTTAACAAAACAATGTCGAAGGCACTAAAAGTGAAAACATAAAAAACAGTATTAAGGCCAGTAGTGACATAAGGATGCGAAATATGGGCAATGACCAAACAAGCCCAAAAAGCCTTGTGTATATAGAAAAGAAAAGGGTGAAGAAAGATCAAAGATGGTAAGTTAGTGGAAGGGCAATGGGAAACAAGGCCCAGTGAAGACTTAAAAGAAATATATAGGAAGGGGGATATAATAAGCATGTTTTTGGTAGATGGAAATGTATGTTTTTCATTGTTGTTTTCTTTAAAGAGAGTTTAACAGCAAAACCAACTTCTATTGAAGTCTTGGGACAATTTTCCACATTGTGTTAACTGATAATCCTAATAAGCACTCAGGCAACAAGTTTCATTGCATGTTAGTAAAGGTACGTACCACCAAACGATCCCGGGAAGGTGCAGACCTACTTCAGGGAGTGGTGACCCTGCCCAAGCGAAACTCATGGTTTTTCTTTGACCACCCTTCCCGAGAGAAACTATGTCCACATATCCTAACAATCCTTCCCACCCTTATATCCTTCCCAATCCCTAACCGTCTTCCAACCAGTCTGGCCAGCATGGAAGACTAAGGCCAACAAACCTCCAATCATCATGGCGAATTTTAAAAACACCGGATTTATATCCCAGGTGGGTAGCTCTGATAAAGACAAATCCCACACCTTTGATAAGGTCTGCCTCAGGGATTCTGGGAGAGGCAAAAATTCGCAAACACTACCAAAAGAAAAAATAAGAACTACAAAACTGAACATAGCAACATACAACGTAAGAACACTAAGAACAGAAGATAGAATCCTGCAACTAGAAGAAGAACTCGCGCACATAAAATGGGATATCGTGGGAATCAGTGAGTTGAAAAGAAAAGGAGAAGAACTAATTATACTGAAAACAAACAACATACTGTACAGTAGCAACAGAGACAACATAACAGAAGGCGTGGGCTTCCTAATTCACAAAAAATGGTCGAGTAATATCAAAGCCACTGTATCAACATCACCTAAAGTAGCATATATCATCCTTCAAATTTCCAAAAGATATCAACTGAAAATAATTCAGACATATGCTCCAACAAGTGATCACGCCGATGAAGAAGTGGAAGAGATGTACGATGACATAAGAAAAGCATTAGAAGAGAACAAAACACAATACCATCTCATCATAGGAGACTTTAATGCAAAAATTGGAAGACACCAGGATGGAGAAACATGTACGGGCCAACACGGAATTGGAGACAGAAACGAGAGAGGACGGACGCTGGCAAATTTCTTAGAAGAACAACAATTGAAAGTAATGAACACATTTTTTAGAAAGAAGGAGCAGCGTAAGTGGACTTGGAAGAGCCCAAACGGCAAAGTGAAAAACGAAATAGACTTTATTATAACAAATAATAGAAATATAATAAAAGATGTAACAGTCCTCAACACAATACAAATGAGCGACCATAGACTAGTGAGAGCGAAGATAGTCATTAATACAAAACAAGAAAGAAGAAAATTGATGAAGGCACAAGTAAAAAGAAAAGACATAGAAGATCTAGAAAAAATGCAAGAAAAGTTTGAAAAGAATCTAGAAAGTAAACTGAGAAAAAGACCAGAATCCTTCACCGACATAAATCAACTAAATGATTATACAAATATAAATATAAAAGACGCAGTGCAAAAAACGCTTAAAGAACGGAAAACTAGCACAAAGAAAAGTAAACTATCAGATAATACAAAGAAACTAATAGCAAATAGAAATAAACAGATAGGGAAAATATCAGAAGAAGAACTGAACGAAAAAAATAAGGAAATTAGGAAAGAATTAAGAAAAGACGTTAGAGAATACAACGAGAAAATAATAAAGAACGTAATAGAAAACAACAAAGGGCCTAAAGTATTTAAGAAAAATCTCTCCCAAGGAAGATCAGAAATGGTATCCCTAAAAGACGAGAATGGCAACAAACTTAAAACTAGAGCAGAAATACTTCGATACATAGAAAGTTTTTACGAAGACCTATACTCAGAGAAAGTTTGCCAACAGCCAAGAAACCCAAGAGACAAAAGATCAAAACTCAGCAAACATTATACAGAAGACCTACCACCAATCAGTAAATATGAAATAAAAGCTGCAATAAAAGGCATGAAAAACAATAAAGCGCCAGGACCAGACGAGATAGTTATAGAATACATAAAAATGGGAGGCCGGAAAATATTAGACTATTTAGAAAAATTAATGAACGAATGTCTAGAAAAAGGAGAAACACCAAAATCCTGGAAAAATGCAAACGTTGTTATTCTCTATAAAAAAGGGGATAGGGAAGACATCAGAAACTATAGACCAGTATCGTTGCTCTCACATGTCTGCAAATTGCTAACAAAGATAATAACAACCAGGATCTCCAACAAACTCGACGAGTTTCAACCCGTGGAACAGGCTGGCTTTCGGAGGGGATACAGCACTATGGATCACATCCACACATTAAGACAGGCAATAGAAAAGTTTCAAGAGTACAACAAACGAATGTACCTGGCTTTTATCGATTTCGCGAAGGCATTCGATACGATAGAAAAGTGGGCCTTTTTAAACTTCCTCAAGAGATGCCGCATTGATAGCAGATAAATACAACTGATTAAAAGCCTATATGACTAAGCAACAATGACAGTTCAAATCTTAGGCGGAACAGAGCCAATCAGCATTAAAAGGGGAGTCCGACAAGGAGACACAATCTCGCCCAAAATATTCACAAACGCACTAGAAGACATTTTTAAGACATTAGAATGGGAAAAGATCGGTATTGATATAAATGGCGAATATTTGAACAATCTCCGTTTCGCAGACGATATTGTGCTGCTCGCAGAGAATATGGAAGACCTGGAAAAAATGATAGTAGATCTGAACAACTCGGCAAGAAGTTACGGCCTAAATATCAATGCGTCCAAAACGAATATTATGTCAAATATGAACGACACTATGCCAATTATGCTTAATAACGAAAGGGAAGTGACAGTGGTCAATGAGTATACCTACTTAGGCCAAAAAATATCCTTTGAGAAAAATAATCAGGAAATAGAAATAAAAAGAAGAATACAATTGGGATGGGCGGCATATGGAAAACTTAATAGTGTTTTTGAATCCAACTTCCCGCAACACCTCAAAATTCAAGTTTTTAATCAGTGTGTCTTACCAACTATGACTTATGCAGCAGAAACGTGGAGCTTAAATGAAGGAATAATGGAGAAATTAAGGATTGCACAGAGGAAAATGGAAAGATCGATGCTGAATGTAAGGCTGCAAGACAGAAAGAGGAATGAATGGATTAGAAGAAAAACAAGGGTGATAGACGTGGCAGAATATGTGGCAAGACAGAAGTGGACATGGGCTGGACATTTGATGAGAACAGGAGACGGAAGATGGACCAGGAAGGTGACATAGTGGCGACCACGAACAACCAAGAGGAACCCGGGAAGACCGAAAACAAGGTGGAGAGATGATATCCAGAAAGTGGCGGGAGTGCAGTGGATGGCAAAAACAAGCAATAGAAATGAGTGGAAAAATATTGGAGAGGCGTATATCCAGAGATGGAGTAAAACACGCTGAATATGATGATGATGATGATAGTAAAGCAGAGAATGATTATGCAGTATGTAATATTCCACTAGGTCCCGGGCTGCGCACAGGAGAGTTAAGGCAGCGTTGGCTCCGGTCAGTACTTGGATGGGTGACCCGAAGGTTGTGTTAACGCGGTGCTTCTCTCCCACGAGGATTGATCACTATGGGAGAGTAGATCATCAACTCCCCCATATGGGGGAGGCCCTTGCCCAACAATGAGATGTTGCGGGTTAATGATAATAATAATAATATTCCACTATGCACATATCTCCACTTTGCAAACATTTCATACAATTAAAAATTTAAATGTCATTCCTATTCCTTTCATTAAATTTGTATTCTGAATTTTGTTGTTTTTAGTACTACTGCTGCTAGTATTCACTACATAATTTAAAAATACATTTTTCTTTCTAAGACATTTTTATGCCACTGACTTTTGAGTTTTATTTTTCATCAATAATTACAATCATATATGTAATCCACCCCATAATGAAAAATGCACGCCACTGGGGAAAATATTAATAGACTAGTTTTACTTACAGTGTACTATAAAATACACAATTTTTTGATTTTCTGAAATATGATATACGTTGAATTAAAAAGTGCTCATTTGCACAGCTAATTAAAATTTAATTTGCCGCTTAAAGGGTTAAAATGATTTTTGGAATATACTTTACAGCATATTCCTGCAATTGGTTGGCTTTTTCTTATTGTAACTTTCTTTTAATAATACTAATTAAAAGTGTCAGTAGACACACCGTTACTTTAACACGTTGATCGTTTATGGTACAATTCTTTAATTAAATATCAAAAGTAGTTTTGAAACAGAACAAATACCAAAGAAACATAATACAAGGACCATTGTAAAATAAATCATAAAATGAAATAAGTACTCACAGACATCCTGGCATCCACATTGTAGGGATGTACAGTAGCAGTAGCTCGAGACACACCTTGTTGCTGCGGCATGTTCGAATTCAAGGATGAGTCGGATAACTCGTTATTACCAGAAGTTGGCTGCGAGTTGTTTAGTGCTCCACTTTGTCTGTAACAATTAAATCCCTCTTAATAAAGTTACTTTAAGAGCATCCACAAAATACCTTTTCCGAATCCAACCCTTCATCCTTTACTTTACTTTACCAACTATGTAACAGTATAAAGTATAGTGATTTTTAAATTGGAGTACAGAAAGAAAACAAAACCAAGCAGCTAAGTCTGTGTCATTACAACTAGTCATGTATTATCAGCTCTGTCTATCACTATTATAAGATTCCATTAAAATATATACAAGATGAGATAAGATAAGATAATTTGCTTGGGTAATGGTAATTGCTTTCAAATGCATTGAAAAGCATACTGAATTTTCTACTAAAGTTGTAATAATAAATAAAAGTCTGGTTTTCTACAATATATAACTAAATCTGTTTGTTTTGCTTGTATGATAACAATAATTGTAGTGTATCTAAACCACAGCAGGATAGCTAAAACTTGATATGTTTCCATGAGCAGGGTTGGGAAACACCCAGATAAAGTTGACCTTAAAAGTCAAATACAAAAGGACTGAAATCACTACTTTGTTAATTTTTATTTTAATATAGCTTAAAGGCAGGTTTCTTATCATACAATATTTAAATATTATTCATTAATGTTATCACTTTCAGAATGCAACTTTTAACTAACGGTAAAATTTAAATTAATTTTTTATTACAAAATATTATCTATTTATTTCAAATAAATTTCTCTGCAAGTATATAAGAGTAAATACATACATGATAATAAAGTAGAGCCACTAAAATAGCCAAGAAAACAACAACAAAACAAAGATTTCAAGCTTTGCTTTGCTGCTCTAGTGATTCTCCTAGCCGCATCCTTTAAATTATAGTTAAGTTATGAAAATAAGAAATATTTATAGGCTTCTTGTTCCTCTATTTGACTTAATTTTCACCTTTCTAATAGTTTCAGTTTCATTTGAATAACTTTAACCACTTGTTTCAAACGGAAATTAATAAATATTTTATTAATAGGATTTTTATCTGTATTAGAATATATTTCAAACTCTATAGCAACATATTTTTTAAATAACATTAATTATTTATTATTCAAGGGTATTGCTAGTCCTATGCATCCATATTGGTCTTCTTATTGAATCCACTTCTCGTTTGGTTGTGTTTATTGTACTTGTTTCAGTATCTACAATTTTTTGAACACTCTTCTGTATTTAATGCCTTCCTCTTTGATTCATTCCAGTATATGTTTTGGTTGTCTATTTCTCCATTTGGGTTCCTTTGCCAAAGGTCTCCCTATTCTTCTCGCTCCAGCCACATTGAAGTCTAGTGCTTGTCTTGTAACATTATTCTATGGATTCCGCTATGTATGACCTTTCCCCTTCCAGTTATTTTTTTGATTGTTTTCTCTATCTTTTCTTCTTCTGTAACTTGCCACAGTCTAATTTGAAATCCGAACTGGCCAAAAGAACCTACACATAATTCTTACACGTGTTAACGAACATTTGAAGTTTCTTTACACTTTCTTGTTGCTCTAAGTTTCTGCATCATATAGTAGCACACTTTTTACATTTGAGCTAAACAGTTCCAATTTAGTTTTCCTAGTAAAATTGTTTTACATGCACACTTTCATCAGCATATTAAATATTTTGTGTGCTTGTCCAATTCCTCTCTCTATATCTCTTCTGCTTTCATCATTCACATTCTCCACAGTTCCCAGGTAACATAATTCTTCTGCTTTTTCAATTTGTTCCCCTCCTATGCTTCTCTGTCCTAAAATTTTGGTCTGTTTATTTCCATTCCCACTGTTCTAGCTGTTTTAGTTAGTTTATTTTTTCTGTAGGTGGTGCTTGTTTCGTGTTACATATGTGGTCTTCAAGCTTCCTGAATGTGTTTCAGGTAATTCCAGTTCTATTAACAAACGTCCTTTTCATCACCTGGTATGACTAGGAAGAGTATTTGTAACAGAATGCACCCGAGTCGGACTCCACTGTT
Organism: Limonius californicus; assembly: GCA_014611495.1. Lineage (NCBI taxonomy): Eukaryota > Metazoa > Arthropoda > Insecta > Coleoptera > Elateridae > Limonius > Limonius californicus. Next base: position 12,679 of record JABXWE010006111.1, on the reverse strand, counting down.
GATTCGTATTTTATTTGTTAGTTTGACTATGTGTTCAATACGTGCTGTATAATTTTAGTATTGTAGTGATTTTACAGTTTTTGATTTTATCGGGTATTCCCTATGAGCCCAATGTCTTCCACATGTTTTTTTCTTATGTGCACTTTATCAAGGGCTTTCTTAAAGTTTATGAAATTTATATACATTTTTCTAATCTCTTCTATTACTTGTTTAATAATAACTCATAACTATGTAGGTGAAAGCCTGTTTGGTTTTGCTCAGGTATGTTATCAATTGTATCCCTTCTAGTATAATTCTGGTCATTATTTTGCTTGCTGTGCATAGCAGTATTATTGGTCTCCAATTCCTGCACTTTGTTAAGGCGCGTTTTTTGGGATTTTCATTATAATTCCTTCTGCTCAATCTTTAGGAATGTTTTGTCGTGGCGACATCTTCTTCATGAATAAGTATATACTTCTATCGTTATTTCCCTGTTGGTTGGGTTAGTTGGTTTTGGAGAGATCTAGGACGCGGTTTTCGAAGCATTTCATTGCACTCAGGCCATATTTGGCCCATTGTTTACAACGTAACTGTAAATTTTTCCTACCTGGGGTAGTTTCAATCCCAGTAATGATTTTTAATATGTCACACATACTTATTACTTCTTATCCGACAGAAGGTTCACTTTCAGATTTTTCCTTGCTAGAAAAATCTCACCGACAACAGCTGAATTCGACCCCACGTTCCTTGGAGCCAAAGGCAAGTGTGCTAACCACTAGATGACTAGACCATCAAGGTTGGTTCGGTGTTGGCTTTAAGTAAACTCCGAGAGAATGTTATCAATTCCGGCAATTTTACTATTCTTATTTTATCTCTAGAGAATTCTTCTTCACTTATGTTTAGCTGTTATATTCTTATATCTTCTTGTTTCTTTCATTTCATACATGTGTGAAATATTCCATCATTTATTCCACAGTTCTCTCCTGTTTCCTTTCATAATCGTATCACCTGGGTGTTTTTCTTTCCCGTTATTTTCTTTAGTTAGTTCACATAAATTTTTATATAATGTATTCGGGATGCTTCCTCTGCCTTTTGCGCTAGTTCTTCCAGATATTGTCTTTTATCAGTTCTGACACATCTTTTTCCTAATATTGTGTTTCTAATACCTTCTTTCTATCCTCAGTTTCGGTTAATAAAAGCTTGATTTTGAAATTTTTTTGTTCTTCAATTTACCTAAAGTGTATTCAAGATAAGCATGACACTGTAGTAAATAAACGATCTGACAGCCAGTCTGATTCACACGGTTAAATATTTTACGTAGCTTGCCGCGCGTAAGTAGAAATAGGTAGTGCAAGTCCTTTGATGCAAATACAGCTGTAAACGTTCGTGCAAGAATTCCTTTTTTTGAAACAATTATAGTTCTAAAAAGAACCATTTTTTTATACAATGCAGAATCCAAATTGTGGGTGACGAAGATGTAGAAAGTTTGGTTGTACATTCTGAAAACTATGTTAGAAATGGAATATTAAGTAGGTACTTAACCAACAAATACAATAAATGTTACATCAGAATTATTCCTCAGCAACGAGTTCATAATAGGTAACTGTCATTAAGTAAATAGAAAATTTAAGAATTACGTATTAGGTTAAATGTTTGTTATTGATGCAAAGTCCATTTACTAAATATTTATTCACTGTCTTCGTCATCCGAACAATCATCGTCGAGGTTAATTACCAATTTTTCTACCGTCACATCTACAATGTTATCAAGTTCGTACATCCGGCTCTCTTCTTTAATTACGTGACTGATGCATTTTTGCCAATTTTCGGCAGTTACCAGCAAAATTGCTTTTATAAAGAGTCCTTTTACTTCTGCTAATTTAAACCCTTTATTGCTGCCCTGCACTGTGCCCTCAATGCGTCATCTTCAAAGGGGATGCTTTTTTTTCTTTTAGCCAGTTTTTTAGCAATTTGTGGTTGGTAATTTTTCCAGGTGACCGCTGTGGCAAGAAGCATTATCCATAACTACCACGGAATCTTGAAGTAACTGTTTACAAATTGATGTAACCCGTGTTTCATACACTTCAGCAGTCATTTCGCTATGGTAGTCGCGTAAGCGCTCTGCGTTATTTACGAGTTTTGTGAACAAGCATCACAGTATTAGTAAATCACTCAACTTTCACTTGCAACCGACCAATCACACGCTTTCTCGTTACCACGTGATTTTCGATTAGCACGTGGGTTTGTTTACTATAGTGTCATGCTTATCTTGAATAAGGTTTAGATAACCAATTTTTATCATTTCTCTCAGTCTCGTTGGCTGTTTCGCGTATAAATTTATTATATGTCTGTAATATTACTTCTTCTGCGTCTATTCCTCCAGAGCTGCCGTGTTACCTATTTTATTTTTAACTTGTTATCGAAATTTTTCTAGCATTTCATTTTTTATTTAACCCTTGTTTGTTTCTAGGTTTTAATTTTTTCTTAGGCTAATTTTTATATTAGCTTTGTCTGAGCCAAATTATCACAAATAATTTTCGAAAAGGTCTAGTTGGAAATAGACTATTAAAATGATTTTTTCAATTAGTAACTTAGCTACAAATTTCTGGAGTCTCCATTTCTAGTTGCTTCATAAAATTTAACACTCTGCTGAACGTTACAACCTGCAAATATTCTGAAATATATCGGAAATTGACGAGATACTTATAGTTATCATTTCAAATTAAGTTACTTTCTTTGTGGTACATGCTAAACAAACAACAAAATTAGAATATTGACTTAAATCGACTACGATAATTAGACCCCTATATAATCCATGTTTGAATAAAGTTTAAACGTAACTGAGGTTTGTCAGTTTTTGATTTAATGCTGCTACAAACATTGATATTTTCAAAATCATTTTTCCCAATTTAGGTCCTTTTATCAACCCAATGAAAAATAATTACTTCCAAGTCTGGATTTTAAGACACCAACAAATCTTAACTAGACACGCAAATAGGCACCAAAAATTGGATTATAGGCATTAAGCAGGAACTGAATAAGTAAAAAGTGCCGACAAATAAACAAAAAAAAACTCTTAAAACATAATTAACAAGTATCTAACAGTTTTATGCATGCATATATTTAAGAAGTAAAACCAACACTTTTCAGGATTCTCTGGTTGTAACTTATTCTTTGATCTGATAAAATTTGTTCGTAAGCTGAAACTTAGCCTTGTCTCACACCAAAAGCGATGGGCCTCTAAGGCATGTGAAAGCTTCATAATAAAAAAGCTGAAAAGAATCGCTACAAGCCACTGACAACAAATAATACGAGCATTCTTAAATACTGAAACAACTTTGTCAAATATTGTTTTTGTATCTATGGACAATATTTTGTTTTTCTTTGAGCATTTTTAAACACACAAAGATTCACTGATTATTACTGTAAACACAGCACTGCATGGACCATCACATCTGTAAAATGTGAAATATTGTTGTAAGGAAAACTACAAGCCTACCGACTACCATACAGTGACAATAAAGAGAAAGTAAACTCTACACAATGAGGGAAATAGTAGATAAATTCCTGACCAGCATATTCTTAACTATTTACAGTGTAAATTTTACACGATTCATGAAAATTCTAGGAAACAATAGCTCCACAAGTACTCTTGAATATTTTGATTGAAATAAGGGTTACAGTAACAGTGTTGCTGAAAATAATGATTCCTAAAATATTTTGAGTGAGGCATGTGAATAGATCAAAAAGTATTGAGCCAGGATAAGCTGGGTGGAATATGAATCATGGAGTTGCTTCAGGCAACTTCACGTTTCTTAAAAAAAAAAGGAAATAGATTTTTGTGAAAATAGTTATTTTTGCTTATAGATTGCCAAATGCCTCTTTTGCATTTGAAAATGCAAAAGCATTTCGCAATCAAGTATCAAACAATATTTTTTCGTAAACTATGTCCTAAAATTAGTAAAAACGTGAAGAGAAAATTGTAACATCTCATTTACAATTAATTAATTTGGTATCTTTTTTTAAATATATGTACCAGTTCAACAAATACAATTTGTTATGCATGGTGTAGTTATGAGTACTTATATAACATTGAGGGTATATCGTCACCCCCTATAGATTTGCTAGGTTGTGGTAAAGTTTGATCGGTATTAATCCCTGTCATTGTCGCTGCTTGATAAGTATATGTCTTGTAGTAGTTGTCATTTTACTATCGCATGAATATGCGGATCGGCATTCGGGCAGCTGTGTATGTCACCATGGAATTTGGTGGTGACACTCTTAATATGTTGTTGGACGGTGTCAATTTTCATCTCCCGACGGAGTTAATTATTAGAAATAAATCAGGGGGCGTCAACAGCTATTCTAAGAACTTTGTTCTGGAGTACTTGAATTTTCTCGAGATTTGACTTGGATGAGTTTCTCCATACCATACTTGCGTAAATCACCAAGGATCGTATAAGGAACTTGTAAAAGATTGACGTGCAGTGGGTTTTAAGGTTTGATTTCCTATTTATGATGGGGTATAGCTGCCTTAATCTCACATATTCCTGGTTTAGCTTCTGTAGAATATGGTATTTCCAGGATAATTGAGTGTCCAGGTGGACTCCCAAATATTTGGCAGGTTCTTCTTTTGTTTTCCACACTATTTGAGTTCCTCCTACTATCACCAGAGGAGGGTTATTTATTTTCCTTAGTGTAAAGATCTTTGCTACACATTTCGTGTTGTTTATTTTACGATTCCACTGCTCAAACCATAATAGAGCCGTGTCGTTTGCGAACATTGCTAAGTTTATTTGAGTTGGTGGAGCATCGTGCATGTAAACGTTGAACAATATTGGGCTGAGTACACCGCCTTGTGGTACATCCACTTAGATATTCTTAATTTCGGAGGGCTTGCCACAAATTTTAACGGCAAAAGTTCGGTTTTCAAGTAAGGAGAATAATATTGCTTTCAAGTATTCCGGTAAGTTAAGCTGTAGAAGTTTGTATTGAACCCCATGGATACACACGCGGTCAAAAGCTTGAGAGATGTCTAGGAACATTGCAGTTGTGTATCTTTTTTATTCGAACCCTTCCTCAATGAATTCTGTTATCCTCTGCAGTTGGTGACAGGTCAAGTGGTCGTATCTGAATCCGAATTGGAATGACGGTATGATGTTAAGATTTGTAACTTGCTCATTTAATCTTGCCCATATTTTTTTCTTCTAATGTTTGCAAGAGGTTAATGGGTCTGTAGCTCGTGGTGTCTTTTTTGCACCTTCCAGGTTTGTGAAACATGATTAATCAAAAATCAATTTGGTATCTAATGTCATCTATGATATCAATCCATGTAATTATATTGCTATCAAGTCTGATACGCTCTGACCAGTTACTGACGATAGAAACGAGACAGACATGCATTTATAGACAAACAAAATCTAAGTTTTTCAAAAGGTTGGTTGTGATTTTGCGAATTTTAAGGGCATATTACAAATGAAGTTAATGCTTGTAAGCAAAATAAATAAACTTACAAATATAGTCTATTAAATTGTCGACTTTCCTTTGACTAAAAATTGCAGGATGCAAAAATATGTTACGTTTTGTAGACAAAAACGGTCCTTTTGAGTCTTCACAGACGGTTTTTGAAAAACATATTTAGAGGCCTGCAGGCAAATGACTAAAAATCCGGGCCTTTAGTAACGGAGCCCTCTTGAATTTAAATTGTGGACTTGATGTGAATTACTCAAAGGTACATAAATATATGTAAAAAAAGCATAGTGTAAAATACGAAACTTAGTACTATTTTCGGTGTAAAAAATACAGTAAATACAGGGCGAGTCTTTTAGACAAATTAAGTTATTTAAAGTATAAAAAATAAATGTAAATATTACAATAAATACGAATTATTTTTGGAATATTAAAACTTTCAGTGTTGGATAGCGACCTTACAATAAAACAAAAATAATTGTATATTAATAGCGATTATGATAGTAAATCATCTGACTACAAACGATTCATTTAAGGAGAGTCACCATGTAAAATAACTAACGATTTTTCTATCATATACAGGTTGTTTTTAAATGCAGGAGAAATTGAATTCCTCAGTTATAATTATTTGTATTGGAAAAATGCTTTAATACAAATAAAAATTTTATTATAAAATATATAGGGTGTTTCGAAATTCGCGCACACGGACTGTGTAATGGTGTTATGCGACAAAAACTAAACAAAAAGGTCCTCTACCATTTTTCCCTCAGACCACTATTTTTCGAGCTACTGCGGTTTTAAAAATCTGAAAATCGTAGAAAGAGGTATTGAATTTCAACTTTTGATTGTTTAATCAATTGCTTAAACTTAATAATAACAAATTTTTGAACACAAAAGAAGGTTCTAACTATAATTATGACGAGTACGTAATTACAACATTTGTTCAAAATGTCCGCCGTCTGCTACTAAACAAGCTTCAGCACGTCATTGTACTGCTAGAACAGAGTTGCGTACCATCTCCGGTGTTATTTCTCGCGCTGCCTGAAACACGCGGTTTTGCAGTTCATTCAGATTGGCCACTGGTGGTTTGTAGAGCAACGATTTTAGATAACTCCATAAAAAGAAGTCGCATGGCGTTAGATCGGGCGAACGAGGCGGCCAAGCAATTGGACCGCCTCTGCCAATCCAGTGGTCAGGGAAATAATGGTCGAGGTAGTCACGTACAATTAACGCGAAATGGGGGCCCGCTGCATCGTACATAAACATCGTATTTTGGCGTGCATTTAAAAAAGAGGAATAAACCCGAGATGGTACGCAACTCTGTTCGAGCAGTACCTGTATGTTGGATTGTATTGCATAATTTTAGAAACTAATTTAAAATAGGGGTGCTCCGCCTGCCACAGACTGTATAACATTCACCCTTTACAGAAATCATTTTTTTGTAATGAGCAATTCCAAAACAGTCTAGCAAATATGTCTATCAGCATAACCTTGTTAAATGTTTAAACGTAATTTTATTCGGTACATAATATTTTACATCTGCAACATAACAGTATTATGATAATTGTCTGTAGTCTAGTTTTGTAAACAAATTATACGAAAAGTAAGTAATAAAATTTTACAAATACAATTTATCTTGATCAAATGTTACAGTACTCTCTAATTTGTTTAATATAAAATTGTATGAGGTACTTAAGTATGTTTTCCTACAATCATTACAATACATAGAATTTGATACTAAAACACATAATAGCAAGAAACACTAGTACTGTTTTACTCATAATGAAACCATAATTACTTATATAATTTTGATAAGAAATTCATTTTTCCATAAAACAGCTCCCTTACTGTTTTCATGAATTGGATTATAGTAATTTTTCGTTTCCTATTTTCTATGATATTAATAAAACAGAGAACAATATACTCCTAGTTATAAACTTAACAGTTGTAAGACCAAACAAAACAAATTTGGTTAAAGCTATGTGTTACCCCATTTCGGGAGCAAGTAGTTTAGAAAGTACGCTTTTATCTAGCATCTAAAGCAATTTTAGGCACATAGTATCCAGAATTAACCTGCGTACTTACAATACCAAAACCAGGAGGTAAAAACAGAACAATATTCTACAAGAATGAGAAGGGAGAACTAATCACAGGAAGAGAAGAGGTTCAGAACATGTGGGACCTATCTTTAGAAGAATACTAGAGAAGAAGCAGGGGAAGAGGGAAAGGAAAAACAATGGCGCACAGAAGTCCAAATAACACCGAGTTAAGGGCACCGACAGTGGAGGAAGTTAAACGCATCATTACCAAGATGAAAAACAACAGAAGCCAAGGAGCAGATGAACTGCCAATAGAACTCTTTAAGTTCGGAGGAGAACGAATCCTTAAGGAGGTATATGACTTAATAATGCAGATATGGCAAGAAAAGCAGATGCCGGAAGAATGGTCTACAGCAATTATAACCCCGATTCACAAAAATGGTAATGAACAGCTAACAGAATTGCAGGCCGATATCCTTCCTCGGTATTGTATATAAGGTTTTAGCCACAGTGATAAAATTTAGGTTGCGCAGAAGAAAAAATAGTACCCAGGCTGGCTTTAGGAAAGGCAAATCGATTATCGGCCAAGTATTCATAATGAAGCAGATACAAGAAAAAATGGATAAGAAAGGAAAATACATTTATGCCTTGTTTATCCATTTCAAAAAAGCGTACGACACAGTGTTAAGAACAGAGGTATACAAAGCATTGGCTGACATAGGTTTCCCGAACGAGTTAATATCCCTTATCAGAATGACCCTGCAGAGGACGACCAATAAGGTGAGAGGCAATGAACAACTGTCAAATGGTTTTATAAGCGAGAGAGGCCTAAAACAGGGCGACCCCTTGTCGACGAGACTGTTTAATGTAGTCCTTGAGTCCATAGTAAGAAAAAGCAAAATCAAAATGGGTTACAACGTACTACGAGATTTCCACCAGTACATTGCATACGCGGATGACCTGGCACTGCTAGCCAAAACAAGGGAACAGCTAAAAAAGCTATTCATAAGCTTGGAACGAAATGCAGAAGACGTAGGCCTAGAGATCAACGAATCACAAACAGAGCTTATAATTTTGAGCAGTGCGAGGAAGTACGGCAAAAGTGTTGAAGATAGAAAGTACAAGATCAGAGAAGAGTTGGAGTTTCAAAGAGAAAAAAAGTGTAAAACATCTTGGGGTGGAAATACCAAGCGACAGTAGTTATGAGGTGATAGAAAGGCGCATAATAGCCGGGTCAAAGTGTGTGGGAAGTTACTGAGGTCGAAGAATGTGTCACGCATGGTCAAGTAAAGACTATATAAATCGGTAATGAGTGCTTTTCGGTAGCGAGTTGTGGGTTTTAACACAGGAAAACCAAAGGAAGTTAGAAGTGTGGGAGCAAAGAGTACTGAGAGGTATATTTGGAGGAGTCACATGGAGACGAAGATACAATGCAGAATTGACGGAAATATACAGACAACCAAGTATAGTGAACCTTGCTAAACGCAGTAGATTGAGTTGGGCCACGTAGTACGGCTATACGAGGATCAGATGATAAAGCTATATGTTGCATCAACAGTTACCAAGTAATAACAGGAGAGGAAGACCCAGGAGAATGTGGTGGGAAGACGTCCAGGAGGACTTGGGAGAGCTGGACGTTGGGGACTGGGAATTATGTGTTAAAAACAGGAAAGTGGAAGGAAATAATTCAAGCGATAGGCCTTCAGGTCTGAAGTCCTGGACATACATATTTATAATTCCACAATCTAGGGTGGTGATGCACTTGCTTTATTAATAAAACACTTAGAGTTTAAAGTATTTATTGTTTATTGCCATCAGTCGACAAGACTTGATAAGTCTATAACTTGAGTAGGAATGGTAGGGTCTTCAACCCTCAGAGGTACAAACCTCGTCTAAAACTAAAGGAGAGGGGACGACATAAGCCGTTCCTGTACATACCGCCCCCCTTGAATGCCTAAACGGCTTCAAACTAACAATAATACAAATACAAATCTTATTGGTAATATTATAATAGTCACTGTAGTCTGTTTAATTGATTTTGACGTTTTTAAGTTAACGGTAACACGCACACTTTGTTTATGGCCCGTTTTATTATTCCGTTGTCAACTTTTATCGACACCACACGTGTCACTCCGTCGTTACCTGGATGCAGGTCTGTTATTCGCCCCAATTTCCAATGAAGCGGTGGAGTGGATTCCTCGATTATGACTACCATGGAATCTTTCTTAATTTCGATAGGTTCATGTAGCCACTTGGATCTTGATTGTAGAAGACTTAGGTATTCTCTGGACCACCTTTTCCAGAAATGTTGTCGGAGCAGCTCTATCCTTTGCCAACGTGAGAGTCGATTGATGTTGATTTCCGTAAGATTTTCTTGAAATGGTGCAGTAAGTACTTCCCCAATTAGGAAATGACCCGGTTTGAGAGCTTGAAAATCATTCGGATCATTCGAGATAGGTGTTAAAGGACGGGAATTTAGAATTGCTTCAATTCTTGTTAATAAAGTGTACAATTCTTCGTAAGTTACACAAGCGTCACGCAAAATTCGTCTTAAATGATACTTAACTGATTTTATCGCAGATTTCCAAATTCCACCCGTATGAGGAACCCTAGGGGGAATGAAGTGGAAAGTAATATAATTTTGTTGTAGCTGATTGCTTAGGTGATTACGAAATTCCTTAGTATTGAATAATTTTTTAAATTCACGATCTGCCCCTACGAAATGTTTTGCACTGTCGCAATATAAGTCTGCCACGTGCCCCCTTCGTGATATAAATCGATTGAAGGCATTTAGGAATGACGGAGTTGTTAAGTCACCCACCAGTTCTAAATGAACAGCCTTAGTAGCGAAACAAATGAATAAAGCTATATATGCTTTTGTTTTGCAACGTCCGGTCACGTTTTTTATTATAATAGGGCCTGCAAAATCAACCCCTGATTTTAGAAATGGTCACAAGGGTTCAATCCTGTCTTTGGGAAGATTACCCATTTTTTGATTGTTTTGCTTTGGCTTGACCCTAAAACATTTTATGCAACTTCGAATTATATTTCTTATTAAGTTACGACCTGATATTACCCAATATTTTTGTCTCAATGACGCCAATGTAGCTAGAGGTCCTGCGTGCAACTGCCTTTCATGTTCCGCCTTTACTATTAATTTAGTTAGGTGATTTTTAGGTGGTAGGATCATTGGAAATTTGCTGTCATACTGCAAATTGGCGTTTTTTAATCGTCCTCCCACTCTTAATATTCCCTGTTCATCCAAAAACGGATCTAAAGGTTTCAGTGAGTTTTTATTGCTCATATAACCATTTTTTTGCAATTCCGCGATATCTGCCGAGTAAAATGATCCCTGTATCATTAACACAATTTGTTTATTTGCTTTTTGCAATTCAGTAACTGATAGCTTATTGCTATTTTTATTATTTTTATTTTTACAGTTATTTAAGAATCTTAAACAATACGCTATGATACGCTCTATTTTTGCATATGACGAGTATTTTGTAAAACTGTCCAACAACTGATTTTCTATTGTTTTAACATTAATATTTAATATTATAGGCGAACGTTTATCAAGCACAATTTCCTGTTTTATAAAGTTAGATTTTGGCCATTGATTTTGATCACTTGACAGCCATTGAGGGCCGTGGAACCAAAGAGTATTATTTATTAATTGTTTTGGGTAGGCTCCCCTTGATACAATATCCGCAGGATTGTCCTTGCCTTTAATGTGATGCCAATTTTGAATGTCTGTTAGCGATTGTATTTCTGCCACTCTGTTGGCTACGAACGTTTTCCATGCGTTTGGCGGTGAATTTAGCCACGATAAAACAATCGTAGAATCTGTCCAAAAGTATTCCGCATTGAAAATTATATTTGTTATATTGTATATTACATATGTTGTTTTACTTTGTTCATTAATTGAGCTAATAACAGGGCTCCTGATAACTCTAATCTAGGTAATGTAGTTGTCTTTAGTGGTGCTACCCTGGATTTTGCACAAAGTATGTTTGTAAAATAATTTCCTTGACGGTCCCTTGTACGTATATAAATAACTGCACCATAGGCTTGCTCTGAACTATCGCAAAACCCATGTAATTGAATCGTGTCTACTGGCCAATGGGGTATGACCTTTCTAGAAAATTTTAGGTATTGTAAACTCGAAAGTTCTGTTAAAAATTGAATCCATGCTGTGTGAACATGCAGCGGCACTGCTTCGTCCCAGGATAATTTTAAATTCCATAATAGCTGCAATAAAATTTTTGCCTTAACGGTCACAGCTGAAACCAACCCTAAGGGATCAAACAGCTGGCTGGCCGTTCCTATCCGTAGATGCTGTAAAACTGTATGTTAAGCTATCCTTCTGAGAATTCCAGAATAAATCTAAAATTTTATTATCTTTATCCTCTTGTAAAGATGCCGAAAGATTAATGTCTTCCTGTGCATTTTCTATTATTGCTTGATTATTCGAGGCCCATTTTGGAAGTTGGAAACCTCCACTTAGTAAAATACTATTAATTTGCGCACGTAATCTTATTGCATCTTCTATTAGATTTGCCCCTGTTAATAAATCGTCGATGTAAAAATCTTCTATAATTGACTTACTAGCTAAAGGATATTTTGATTTTGCTTGATGCGCCAATTCTTGCAAGCAACGAACCGCTAAAAACGGCGCGGACGTAGTGGCGTATGTAACAGTTAATAATCTGTATGTTTGTAAAGGCTGATTTATTTCTTTCCTCCAAAAAATTCGTTGATAATCCCTATCTTGTTCGTGTATAATTATTTGACGATACATCTTATTAATATCTGCGTTTATTACAAACTGTGTTAATCTAAACCCAATTAAAATAGAAAATAAATCCTGCTGTATTGTTGGACCTGTCATTAAGGTATCATTTAGACTTAATCCTCTTGAGGTTTTAGAACTCGCATCAAACACTACTCTTAGTTTTGTAGTTGTACTCGAACCTTTATAAACTGAGTGGTGTGGAAGATAGCAACTATTTGCCTTTTTAATTTCATTCTCTGGAATTAGTTCCATGTGACCTAAAGAAATATATTCGCTCATAAATTTTGTATATTCCAACTTTAATGTTGCATTTCGCTTTAGTTTATTTTCTAATGTGTAAAATCTTTTTGCCGCAATTTCTTTAGATTCACCTAATTCAGAAATATTATCTTTAAACGGTA
>JABXWE010006110.1:0-37389 GCA_014611495.1 Limonius californicus | reverse complement strand
AAGTTAACTTACCTTATCTGTTTAATTTATTTAAACAGAAGTTATTGAAGTATTTCTTTGAATGCTTATAATTTTTAATAAATAAGTTGTAAAGAACCATATTATCAACGATTCTGGAAGCCGTTACGAGATGCAGTCATCGAAATATAGTTCAGAGTAGACGCGACAAGGTCAAATTTATGCAGCCGTTGCAGTTATAAGAAATTCTGATGTACAGCCCGTACCAAAACTGTTGGATTTCAGATAAGTCTAAAATTTATTTATGTATGTGTTTGTTGTACCCATTATAGTAATTTTATAACTATCTGTAGCGAGGTCACGAACTGTTGCCCTGAGATCTTTGTTGTTTTTAGATGCTGGGATATTAAGAAATTAATGTATGTGTGTAGATAAGAATAGTTCATTTTATTTGTATTATTGGCGTAACCAACGTATAGAATTTAATTGAGCTAGCTGAGATAAAAGAAAATTTATTTATTTATGAATTTTTTATTTATAAAAATAATACATAGCAATATATATATATATATATATATTTATACATAAATTCTTCTTCTTCCGCGTAGCAACGCTGCCGAGATGAGAAGACCATCCCTAAAAGCATGAAGCTAACATTCCACAAGAAAACAAACAAACAGAAAACATACTCAAAAGGGCCAGCCTTAGTTGAATCACAGAATCCATCCATGGGATAAAAATAACTGTAGACCAGGTCAACAAACAGCTATTACGCCTACATCTTCAACTAAGTAACTCCATACATCCGTTACTTTGGCAAACTGTGGACCAGCTCAGAGAATTTAGGGCTGAAACCAATCCTACTATCCTGGACACTAACCAACAAAAAGGAAAGTTCAATCGACTCCAATCAGAACAGAAACCAACAAACATCATTGAAAAGCCACAGTCGCCGAAAGTGGTCTACAATCTTTCAAGTCACCAACTGGATAAAGCTGCCCAAAATGTCCTAGTTAAAGGATTTAACTTCGCAGTTGCCCCCAGCCACCTATCTGTCGAGGACATAATTTGTGGAGTTGAATAAGCTGTCTCAGTACTAGACAAAACCACAGCTGAAATTATACGCCAAGACGTTTCTCATGTCTTACTAACCTCCAAACCACCAAAAAGGAACATATCACGCAAAGAAAACCAAGCTCTACAGCAACTAAGGAAGAATACAAACATCATCATACTACCTGCAGACAAAGGCGACGCAACAGTAGTTATGGACACTACGGAATACAACTCCAAGATAAATTATCTACTACAAGATCCAGCCTACAAGCCCATCACCACGGATCCTACCACATACCTAGACAAAACTACAAAGAACAAGATCAAACAGAGCCCTATCGCCGAAGACATACAACGACAGCTGATACCCAGGGAGAAATCATCCAGATGTCCAAAACTCTATGGACTACCAAAAGTACATAAACCAGGATAGGATAGGACTCCCCCTACAACAGCTGGCAAGATACCTGGCAAAATATCTACAACCTCACACCAAAGAAGCCGCATTTTACGTTAAGAAAGCAAGTCATTTCGTCGGGGCAGGCTGGTTACTAGTAAGTTTCGATGTGTTCTCACTGTTTACAAACGTTCCCATGAAGAATCTCTGGACATAATCAAACAAACATATTATCTACCAGCCCACATAATGGAATTGACGAAACAGTGCCCCAAGAACACATATTTTCTACACAATAATCAACGGTACAAGCAAATAGAAGGAGCACCAATGGGCTCTTCGGTATCCCCAGTCACAGCGAATCTAGTTATGGAAAACCTAGAACAAAAAGCACTAGAAACAGTAGTACACAAACCCATATTGTGGCTACGATATGTGGACAACACCTTTGTTATTTGGCAACATGGAGAGGCACACCTTAACAACTTCCTGGACCATCGAAATAGTCCCCACCCAAAAATAAAATTCACGATGGAAATGGAATCCGAAAACCAACTACCTGGATGTTTTGGTCAAAAAGAAATCGGACGGAAACCACTCATACAGACCGCTATCTCAATGCGGAGTCACACCACCATCCGGCACAACTTCGATCAGTGGTTAAAACTTTGGCCACCCGTTCTCAACGACTCACAGACCCAGAAAACATAGATCAAGATATAAAGAAACTCCGAAAAGCTCTACGACAAAACGGTTTTTCAAGTTGACAAGCTAGGTTGATTAGGTTTTGTTTAAAAATTACGGCATAAGTTAAGTTTCCATAGGTATGATAGCTTTTCTCTGCTTGGGTATAAAAGCAAATTTCCGATGCGGAGCATCACTTGGTAAAAAATCACTTGCTAAAAATCCCTTGCAAAATTTTACGACGCCAAATCTCTGCTAATTTATAACCGAAAATTTGTATTTGTGAGGTTATGTATATCTGTCAAAGTTAATAAAAATTTTAAAGTTTGAAGCGTGCCTTATTTACCGATGTGTTTAATCTCCAGTGCTACGAATTATTTTTAACAATTACCAGCGCTACGATGCAACGTCATATTCAATTGTGGGCAGATGCAATGTAACCTGAAACTCTGCAACAGACAAGTGCATCGTTTAAGCTACATACAACAGGTATTAACATTTATTTACCTGCCACATTAAAGACGAAGTCCTGGTTGATTCCGAGCTGAATTGAAGTTATACCATTACTACATTACAAGAAGGTATACAACGATGAAAGAACGGAGCTGAGGCTGCCATCGAAGGTCAACGCCACTCAAAGTTAAGGAGCTAGCGCGCGCATCTCCAAGGTTGAATTCAGTAACGCCAAGAAAGAAAATAAGGTTGGTAGACGCTTTAGTAATAAGTTTCGATCTTGTTGTTTGAAAGAAATTATTTTTATTATAATAATTGTTTTCCAAATTACATGCTTGTTGCAAGTAAAATATTTGCAGAGGTTTTCTGGAATAATAAAAATTTATTTTGTTTTGTGATCAGTCAAAGTTTAACTAATAAATCTAAATTATTATGCTGTTTTCCTTTGGCTCCTCGTAAAACGAGTGTAATTTTGCAATAACCCATTATTACAACCAGAATTTTAGTTAACCCTGAGATTTATTTATTTAATTTAACTTTCGTTTCATTTCTAAATTCATGCTGTTTTGTCTAAAAGAGTCTCGTTTTTAAATTTGTGTTGTGTAAAAGGTCCATTTTAATACATTGGTGTCATAAATTTACTAAGATATTTGAAAGCACAATAATACATGTGTGTATAATTTTATTTGGTGGATTTACAGCGAAGTTTATTAAACCATCTAGGAAGATTAATTTAAAAGCTTTTATTTCACAACAATATATAGTCCGCGATATCGGTATATTGATTTATAGATTATATACACGGTTTCTTGACCCACGGGAAAAATGTGAAGAAAGTTTATTTAACCAGGATGCATCAGGTTTGGCAATTTTATTTCTGGATTGATATTGCAACACTCGACCCCTTAATCCAAAAGTAAAGCAACATGTATAGTTCACAATTCAATTAATAGAGGGCGATTAAGTGAAGTTAGAACCGCCGTTAGTTTTTATGCAAGACACTAGCGCGTACATCGTGTTTCTGTCAGTCGTCATGGAGCAAGAAGTGAATATTAAATTTTGGGCTATATTAGAAAAAATAACAATAGAAACTTATAAAATGTTGAAGATTATATACGATAATAACACTTTAAATTATATTAGTGTGTTGATTGAAACGTTTCACAGATAGACGTAAGTATGATGAAGAGGACGCTTGAATCGGGCGGTTCTAAATCTCAAGAAAAGCAGACTAGGTCGTACGAATTCATGAAACTGTAGCAAGCGATCGCTTAATAACCTTCCAAATGATGGCAGATGAGTTGAACATCACTAATGTTTGCGTTGTGGGTGGCGTACATGTACGTTTTGACACAGGTACTTCTCCTAATCAGTTGATGTACTTCTGATAAATATACAAAAACATACTTATCCGGGTATCGTAAGTGTATTTCTAATTTTCATCGTTTCGCAGCCTGTTGACGAATACGTACGACAACAGTAGATCGTAAAGACAATACTTTGACGTACTAGTACGTCGCAGTGCTATCATTCTCAGCCGACTGGCATATATAAACGACCAGTCTGTACTGCTGAAGAAACGCGCAATATACTATTCTGGCACAATTCTTCCCAGACGCGGGCTGGCAGTGTTAACAATGCATTCCGCTCCGTACTGAAAGGGCTAAGAAAACAATTCGAAAAATTTGAGAAACTTCACGGCCTGTGCAAAGTTCATCCTACACAGTCTTACGGTTACACAAAAACAGCGAAGAGTTGCATCTTAAGCAAACTTCCTTCAGATTAGTCAATACAATGTAAATGTTCTTATCTGCGTTGTCCCTGGTAATGATATGAATGTTTCAATGCGATCCTGAGACGAAACATCACAGCATGCATCCGAAAAGGTTCGTTTGTTAAACCATGTTATTTCGTTAAACGGGGAGTGATTCATAAATAATTCATGCCATTCAATGTTGAAGTGATGGAAGAGATTAATATAACCCATATGTCGAGCGTGACCGCAATTTCGAAATAAGGCTAGTTAGTTTTTGTTGAAGGAGAATGCACCTGTTCATTCTGCACTGATTGTAAACTCATTTTTCATAAACCACGGCGTTGTTAACATGAACACACCACCTTTACCCGACTTGATACAAACAGACTCTTCTGCTTCGTTGAATTGAAAACTGTTCTCAAAGTGAAACGATTGCAGAACATAGAATATATTAGAAGGTTATCGCTATATTAGCTATATTAAAAGCAGTTTCTTCCGATGCCTTTGCCTACTATTTTTAAAAACTTGCAGATTTCTGCTTAATCTTTGGATACTTAAGTTTTTAACTCTACATACGAATAATAACTAATAACAATTCTCTACTTTCCAATTCATAGGAAGTATCACGTTGTTCGCTTATACTTAGTTCTCTGAGAAATATTGTATATGAATAATAGTACGTATCTATATCTACAATCAATATAACTACAGAATTTTCTATAACACAATTTGTTTAATTGTTTGGCACCAGTACGACAGGAAACGCAATTATTATTAAATTTACTTGTTCCATTAAATTTTACTTAAAAAGGTTAAACTTTATAATAAAAATAAAAAAAAAACTATCGTAAAAAGCATTCGGAACATCCTGCTAACTATACCAAGTTAGGAACTATTGAACCTATAGTGAATTCCAGGTTGAGAATACAGGGTGGGCTCTTATGGAGTATAGTATTGCCGTATTCTCCCAGGAAGTTGTTTTCAACTAAAAATGCAGCAGTCAATCAAAATAAATCCTTTTTTGTATGTCACACAGCTTATCTGCTAACACTTGCTCAAGGCGGTGTTACCTGCTATATTTTTGTCAGTGGTTCTCAAGCTAAATTTTATTTGTGTTAATACATTTTTGTGTACATCATTAATTAACAAAACGCTGAACGCATGCGATTTATATTGATACGAGATTTTTGCTGCAGTTAACATAGAATTAAAAATAATTATAAACATCATTCAATACGGTTATAAATATAACAATTGTAAATATTACAAGATTTGTTGAGAACTTCTGGTTTTATTTATTTGAGCTAACTTAGTCTTATAGACTGCCATTCGCTGCCTAGAATTGGCAGCATGGGAGAACCAAGTTCCATAAGGTTAGTATTGCCGTATCTTGTCCGTGTTGTACTCTCAACCTGGAATTCGCTATAAAATGTTGTTACACACATGAAATAATCTAGATTCTAGGGTGTCCCATCACAGCTTGGAATGGTATGTCAAAATTAAAATTTATTTACTTAACTTGTGTTAATAATTGTTATGTTCGTTTAGTTTTGCCGTTTCATAGGAATTAAAATTCTATTTTAATTGCCGTTCTTATGTTGATTACAAATTTTTTTATTTTCGAAAATTAAATTTATGGGAGGTCACTTTCGAAACTTAATCGAACGTTTGACATGTTTGTTTGGTCTGTTAACGCCGGCCAAAGGAAATTCTTAGGACCCCTTTTGTCAGCAGCATGGCCTTAGAAAGGTTACTTTTTCGGAAATCGCACGTGGAATTTGTTCTAGAATTGTTGTACCATATTTCGCAATGTGGTGTAATGTTTTTGGCCGATGCATATTCGCGTTGCGTTTCCTCTTCAGTCGAATTTAACATCTTCTTTGGCCCGGTCACCCGATACCATCTTCGGGTACCGTTGATAAATTAAGAAAAAGAGTGAATGCTAGGCATTGGGAGTGAACTGACGTGTTTTTTTTGGATACCAGGTTGTGTCGCAGCTCTTTTGCTAATTGAGTTATCGTTTCGTTTTCTTTTGCGAATCTTCGACTTGTGTCGGATTAAAAATATTAGCAGAGTGTCAGCTTTTTGCAAAAACAATTCAGTGAAATTGTTTTTTCGGCTTGGGTCGGATAGAAGCTATCAAACCCGTGGAAGTTCTGTTTTTCGAGCCAGTTTAAGTGATCATCCCGTACAGCGGCGGGGATCCGCTTGACATCTGAAATTCCCGCCTCTTCTCTCTCGACGTCGAAAAAGCCCTGGCCGTAGCGTAATCTCCAGTCGATCCAATCTTCAGGGGCGTACCAGCGAATTTTTCCCACTTCTAGAAGATCTTAGGAACTCCCCAGTTGTGCCTCTCTCTGCTCCCTACCGAACAACCCTAAGGTAGGAGAAATTCTAATTGTGTGGTGAAAACTTTATCCGAGTTTAATTTTCAAGTTTCAAGTGCTGAGTGTATTCATAAATTGTATTAAATTGTAAACTCCGATGCATCTGGCTGCGTAGATCTGTTCTAAGAAATTCTCGCAAGCCACTGACGGCGAGTCTTTTTCAGTTCGAACGTTCCAACAAAATCTTGTATTATTTAACCATTTGCTATGTAGTCGTTGTCGTTTTTGTATCATGCCAGTAAACTAAAAGAAATTGAATTATATATGTCTTGAAATTTACCACATCTTTTATTTTGGGTATTTTTTTAACTTTGCAAGCTTCACATACAGGAGGAGGCACAATAAAGGTGTGTCCGATTCCTGTAAGCTGCTGGCTTCTCGGCCTTCCACGAGAACTCGTAATCTGCTGTGATTTGGAAGGTGGCGCCCACTTATTTTGACTTACCCTGTACACAACTAGGAAGATTTCCCTCCCGTAAGCGGTTTCCGTGAACCACCCCTACTCCTCTGAGTTAAGCAATAGGTCGTTTTCCACCTATCCTGTTGCAGGTCGACGAAAAAGCTCGTTTGGCCCGTAACATAGTGTAAGGTTTACGTGAAAATTAATTTGCAAATTTGATCTTTTCCAGTACATATTTAACTGAAAAATCTACTATTCGATATAGTTGTTTTCTAGATTGTATTAAATTTTGTCTGAATTTTACACTGAATCTAAAATACATTTTAAAAAGAAATAGATTTACTACAAATCCAAATTTACGCGAGTGGTTTTGAAACATTTGAAACAATTTAATAACAATAAAAAAAGTTTTGTACTTTATGATTTTCTGGATTTATAATTAAATGTAGTTGTCAACACATTCTTTTATTCAAACTGTTGTAAACTTAATACATAAAATTACAATTCACAATACAAAAAGATGTGTTACTCAAAGTAGCAAAAATTAGGCTGCTTTCGATAAAACGAGAAAGAGAGAAAGTGCTACAATATATTACTGTACCTGTTATGTATATTCAAAATTTTATTTGGGTGTATTAGAAGAATAGTTGTTTTAATTTTCGGTGCCACCCGGTATGATTTTTCCATTTTACTCTATCTTTACTACAAGCTGAAATATATTAGGATTGTAAGTTCTTGAAAACCGTGGTGTAATGTAACGGTGGAGGTCAAACGTACCCAGATTGAGCCTGATCCGTTAATCAGCTTAGCCAACGGCTGGGATTTCAATTTCCCAAAAGAAATCGCTACTTTCTATCAGGCCAAATTGAAACTTTTTAATCGGGTCTAATTCACCTGCGATGGATCAGAGTGTGGACCGTTTAATCGCTAAATTAGCTCCTTTATGGAACGATTTGGGAAAATAACCAATTTCCTGCTGAAACTTGTTTCCATCAAGGATTTTTTTCATTTTTATGGAAATGCTGCAGAATAGACACGGCTGATTACATCTCCGTGACAAAATGGAGAAAATCGTGTTTTTTCGGGTTACGGTGATGCGAAGGAAATTTATATTCAGAAGTTGATTCATCTGCTGGGAGTACACGTCGGCGCTTTTATTGTGTGTAAATTCGAAACCGATTGCGACAAGCTAACGGGCAAAATAAGTAATGACAAGGACATGGTGTGATAAAAGCTACGAGAAAGTCACTTACTACGTTTCGACAAAAATGCTGAATCTTCTGGGATATCGTAGGATGTCAGTCATGATTTACTGGCATGACTCTACTATATATATTGTGGTGATATACCAGTGCTGATGTCTTACTTCAACAGGATTTTGTAATTTGTGTTACTTATGTTTTAATTTTACTTGGTTTATAAAATAATGACTGGCACATCAAAGCATGTAAACAGGAATGTTTATTCTATTTTTAGAATAAACGTTGGCAAAGGACAAATAAGATTCCTGAAGTGTTTTAATTGGCCAGATGGCAGGGTTGTCGGGGAGATGGAGAAAATAATAAGAGAGTTGTTTTTTAAAAGATGAAAAGCGGCGGATGTGTTTGAGAAACACTGTAATCCGAGCTTATATTTGAAATTCTAAATCATTTAATAACAAATGTTAATTTGGTATGGTTTATATTAAGCCATTGTAATATTATAAAGCTATTAAACTTGGACTTTGTTGGGAACTTGGAATCTTTTTATTTGAATACTGGTAGAGATTATGACAACGTGGTACCGTTGATTGATAAGTTTAAACTTATCAATCAACGTGGTACGAAGGTGATATGAAGGTATGGAGTTATAATTATTGAGCGACCCAGAGACCCTATGAGAGCTAGACCGGTAGAGAATTAAAGTTTGGTTTGACAGAAGCTATTACTGTATTGGGGGTGTACGTAGCTAATTGTACACGATAATACTGTTATCACTGGTAAAGAGCAGTTATTATACATAGCAATATATATATGTCGATACACATATGCATACAAATACAAACACAAACCATTATTCAAATGCTGAAAGAGAAGGTGATTTTTTATTCAAAAAATCCCTTGCCCTTGGGAATAAAAAAATTTGTTTCCTTCACCTAATCAAGCTGACTTGAGTTTATTCTAACTTAACTGCTCTAAATTTACTTTGGCCAGTCTTAACGTAACCTGACTTGCAGTCGTCGGATTAGATTACAAATTTAAATTGACGTCATAGTTGCTGATATTTACGTGTTTTTTATTGCATCTGTAAACATTTGACACTGTTTCTAGGAGGCTTGTAGTTGCTAGGGAGAATGATTTTTTTAAATTGTAGTTTCGAGTTACGAGGGAGAATGATTTATTTTTTTATATAGTAGCGTGAGGACCAGGAGGCCTCAGTGGTATAGTGGTTAGCGCATTTGCCTTTAGATCTAGCGGGGAATAATCTGAAAGTGCGTTTGCGGTTCTTTTCTGTTGGATAAGAGGTACAGCCCTAGGTCCCGTGCCACTGCAATGTGTGAGACATTAAAAATCTCTACTGGAGTAGGAACTACCCCAGATAGGCAAAATTTATAGCTACAACTTTACGCTGCTCTGCCTTGGGACTGGTATTTAGCACAGCCGAATACAGTGCCCCTGTATGGATGAACAGGCATCATACCAGCAAACTCGATGTGCAATTCATTACAACTGTGCGTGTTATCATCAAGGGATGCATAAAATCCACTCCCAATTTCTAGCTTCTAACTCTCAGCCATATTCCTCCAATGGAGCTGAGAAGAAAAATAGCTCTCGCTCGTGAATACGAGAAGATAATAGCTAATCGCGAACTCCCAATCCATGAATTTATCCAGCAGCAACATCGGACAGACTTGTATCCAGACGCCCATCAATAATAACTACAGAAAAACTACAACGCCAGGACGATAATGGACACCACAGGTGGGAAAGAACATGGAACCTGCAAGCACCGCTAGAAGTTAGCACCCACATAAATACGCAGCAAAAGCCACCCGGTTTTGACCTACACGACATATATGGAAAACCGCTGACAGGATCAGGACTAACCACGCCATATGCAAGGACTCTCCTTTTAACTGGAACAAAGTGCCGGGCCCGTTATGTGAGTGCGGACAAAGACAAACCATCAGCCATATCTTGCAGGATTGTACCTTAACAGCGTACGCAAGCCTACAAACCATACCATGTATTGCCATATGACTATATTATATATATATATATACTGCTATGATAGTATATAAATAAATAAATAAATAAATAAATAATTAAAAAATCGCCCCACGTTGGCAGCCAAAAAGATGCCGTGTAAGTTGTTTATAAATAATTAAATAATTAAATAGCCCCAGGTTGACTAGCCATATTTACATGCTATGAAATATCGTAGAAATAATTATTAAACATAAATAAATTTATAAACTAAAATCCACGTTGGTCGCGCCCATAATAAAATTAAAATTAATTATTTATCAAACGAAGAACTTAAATTTTAATTTACATCAGCATATATTCTTATAAGACATCTCAGGGTTCTAATAAAGATATTAATTTTCGTGGCTTCACCCAAGATAGTTATATAATTATAATTATGAATTAAACAAACAAATAAAGAAAGACCCTGTGAACTTATCTTTTTATTTCCAACGGTTATGAAACGTTCTTTACGGCATAATTTCACTAAACTGCATACGTTCGCGTTATTTTGGCCTTGATGCTGTCATTTCAAATCTATGCGTCACTAGTTGAATACATGATGACCGTTGAAGATGTTAACTGATCAGCTTCCTTCATAAAACGTGCCCAGATCCAAGTGAACACTTCAATAACAATTTATAAATGTATAAAGTAATTCAGGTAAGTTAATATAACTTAATTAAGGAATTACTTTTTAACTATTTTTAATTGAATTTCTTTCCAGGATCTTTTAAGTTAATTTAAAAAAAACACTCCGAAAGAATTAATATCAGCCGTGAGTTTTATTATTATTATTAATAAAGAACAAAAACTTCACATAATTTAAATTTTAAATTAAATTAAACTTCGTTAAAAAGAAATAACCGTAACCTCTAAATTTACATTATTAACAGAACTTGGCCACGCCTCAAAATTTGCGATAATCGACCTAAATGGTTTACATTTTAATTTAAGAGCAATTAAAAATGCGTGCTTTCAGTTCAAGCACCTACAGGAGACTAAAATTCAAAATCGGACCCAGAAATCATCTGCAACTCAAAAATGGACCAATGGCCTTCCAGAATCTTATCTCTTAAATCAACATATGATTAAATAAATTAAAATTGCTTAGTACAATTTAAATAATTCATATTTTAACAAACTAATTTCAGAATTGTAATCTGTATAAAATTACGAATCTTTTGATATAAGTTACATAAATATTTGAAATAAAAAAATACATGAGCTTAAAAATGCAAATTTACACAAACTTAGTCAATTAAGCATCAAAATTATAAAAAACAGATTTCTTAATCATTAATAAATTTGCATTTACACATTTACATCATCCAAATCTGTTAGCAACAATATAATTATAAAAATTAGAATTATAACCTCAAAATCAATATTTTTGCCTAAAATATCATTATTTCCAAATTAACATCTAAATTTAACTAAACAAAGGTACTCCAGCACTTCCCTTATGTAACATATAAACTATTTATTACAATAATGAAATCTTGATTCACGAATTAAACTTGATACAAACATTTTTATAAACAGTAAAATACGAAATTATAACAATTTACATTTCAGGGCTCCAATATTGCCTAGGACACCCCAAATTCATCGTCAACATGGAACATAGACGTCCCCCGCACTACTCACTACCGAATATCCACAAACACATCACTTTGATAACTGACAAGTCTCATCGTAGGACATTCCGAAGATCGGGCAAGACCCTTAATTCTAATAAGATTTACATTTATCGATTATAATAATAATTTCTCCTCATAACACATAACATAACAACCAAGCTAATCTCTCTCAATTTCAGATATATATTGGAATTACAAGATCAAAAACAATATCCTTTTAATATGATTATAGTTTTACTTAGTAAAAATAACATAATCAAAACATAGCATAGAATAGTAACATAATTTAGATTAAATAACAGCAATACATATCTAGGGTGTACGATGGGCCAAATATGGTCTGAGTGCAAAGGGATGCTTGGAAAACTGCGTCCTAGATCTCTCTCAAACAACAACCAACCAACCAACCATGAGGATGATCTGTCCAGAATTGTACTGTCTTGTACCGATTTTTTGATCATATTTTCTTTTATAATCTGACCATACTATTTCAATAGCATTGCATTGGTGGAAGCTCTAATATTTCTGATGAAATTTCTTGCATATTCGTCTAGGTGATGTTCGTGGAAGAGGTAGTATCTCTCATATTTCGCCTTTCATTGCTATTTTGGGATAATTCATATTTTTGCTTATTAACCAAGAAATTAATTTTCTCTTAAACTAGGGCTTTATAGGTATTTCCTCTTCAACGATGTTATGATAGCTAACGTTATCCATAATTATTAATGACGGTTTTGTAAGGTTTGCTGTCAATTGAACTTTAAACTATCGCTCTATGTTTATGTTGTTGTGCTAATCACCGTTACTTGTTCAATTTTTGAAAACTAAAGAAACGTGTATTACCAAGCCGTCGCTACCAACCGCATGAAGAACTATGTACCTGTATTCTTTTTGGATGCTATGGCCAAAGTGGGGTCCTGCCAATTATTTCAGTGAGATCCGTTGCTGAAAATCCGAGTTTCATCTGGGGTAGTATGAACAAACGAAAAAAAGTGTATAGCCGTGTCACTAGTTTTAGATTTTTTACATATTCCCTAAGAAATGCAGTCCTCTTAAGTTAAATATCGGGCTTTTTGTTCAAAAACATTAACTGTTTTGATATCATTCGTCTTCAGGGTATAAATTGTAACAGTCCAACCCTGTTGCTTCAGGGGTTGGAATGCTCTGGATAGCTCATGTCCAGGGTTCGTGTTTAAGACTAAAGAAGCTACACACAGGTAGTGGGTTAAACAATTTATTATTTTATATTTGCATTAGTTAATTACATGCAGATATACACACACAATATAGGATGTACTTATTTATTACTGAGAATGATTAATATTGATTATTTACAATTAAATAAAATGAATCTTCAAGTTTAACATAATTTTCTTACCAAAATGAATACCTTATTTACCTATACAACAGGCTGAAAATAATATAAATATTAACAATATCAGTACAATTACATTATTAACTAACTAACGGAGTTTCTGGGCCCCGCGGGGTATGCAACCCAAATTGCATGTAAATAAGATCTAGGGAAATGCAAAATTTTTCAACAGCACGTGGTAATCAATTAGGTTAGTTTGGCACGCGGTGCTTCTGAAATAAAAGAATTATCGAATTTCGTGTGATCGGAATTTACATGTGCGGGCAGTTGTTGTGGTTTCCAAGCGGCCGGCACTCTCTTGCTATCGGCTTGCTGCGTCTAAACTCTTGGTGTTTTGGAGTGAATTAAATCAACTTACTGAATTATAACCTGGACGTTTTCGGTTACGTTCACTTGCAGGTCGTTCCACTGGGCCAACAAAGTAGGTAAGAGTATTTTACCTAATACACTCCCTCAGTTAATCTTCGGATCTCTGTAATAAATAAGGAAAATATGGAATTTAACGTGGGATTGGTGATCGGGCTGAATTGGATATTTACAATGATTCTTTTACCGCTTAAGGCTACAAAACCCCACGTATAACTTCGCTAGCTCCGTTGAAAAGGGGAAAACAACCCCTAAGCTACTGAGAAAACGAATTATACTTTTACTAATCTTTTCTGAAGTTTAAGTATATAATACGAATAGGGAAAATTACCCAAATTCCTATTTTAAACCAATCTTTTCGACTGGTCCTATATACAGCGTAATTTCACAGGGAAAACAACCCAAGTGATTTAGGCTAGGTATATATTCCCACACTTCGCTGACAACAGTTCGTAGCTCGAATTGAAAAAGGGCAATACGACCCCTAAGCAACTGAGTGAACGATGTTACACGGGCGGACTTGACTTTGCAAACAAACTGAAATTAACTGGGATTAACAAAATCGTTACTTTAACTGGAACAGGTATTTTAACTGGACTGGATTTCCGGTAACAGGTAATGCACTACGCGGTCACATATTTAATTTAAAATTTATTTATACCGCGCACTGAACACTTCGTTACAAAATAGTACAGTCTGGCACTTTCCAAGCCAACAAAACGTGATAAGGGCATTTGTAGGTGAAATGAATCCTTCCACTCTTCGTAATCTTTTGCCCTCCTCTTCAAAAAATTGGAAAACTATCAAAATCACCTGTTGGGACTATTTGTTATATCTCGGCATTTTCGAACGAAACTTTATAGATATTAAACACGAAATTTAAACAAGCAACAACAAGAAAATATTAACGATGCAGGCAATAAACACAGAAAACACGAAACAGAACAATTAGGGCGATCAGTAAGAGAAATGGTCACAAAAAATTCAAACATTCAAAATTATATCAAGACGGATATGTATTTTTGTGACTTTAATAGAATTTACTTTTAAAAATATTAATTAAATCACCTTTGTCTAAAATTTTTATTTGTTTTTATTTCTTTATCCAAAAAATAATGATCTCACTTTAAAAGGGAAATCGGACGACTACACCTTAAATTCACTATAATAAAATGTATCCCAAAATATTCTAACTGAATCCTATCCAAACTTAACGGTTATTTTAGTGTATAGCTGGCGTCTGTCCAGACAAGTGGCCCTTCTGAATCTTTCCACCCTGGAACCGCTGCAGTTCTTCTTTAATTCTAATAATTTCCGTAATCTTGTTTGTAAACGTATTTCATGTTGCCTCGTTTCTTAAAATGGATGTGATAAAATTGTCGAGCGTGATGGATTGTTCATTGCTCACATTAGACTTAGTTTGCGTTCTCCGCCAATTTAAAATGGTTTAAGAAACATCCGTGTCCCCTCATCATCTACGTGATATAATAATTTGTTTCGCCATGTTTCCGCTTGTATCAGATTCCAATGTCCGCTATTAATCGTTGTGTCGTATTAGCTTTCTCATGTCATCCTTGGCATCTTTCCAGTGTGTTTTCTCTGCAGGCTCTTCTTGTTATCCTTGCTCCTCCTCGCTCTTTCTTTCACCAGCATATCTATTGGTGGATTGGTGGCTAGTAACTGTATACTCTAATCAAATGCGTCTGCTTTTTTGCTGACTTATCTGATATAATATGTCATGCTCATATTTCTATCGAATAATATGCCCAGGTATTTCAGTGGCAATTTTGTAGATACTACGACATGTTCAACTGTTACTGCCACTTCTCTTAGTCTTTTTCTACCAACAGGGATCGCCGCTTCGGTTTTGTGCGAGGCGAGTTCTTTTTTTCTTTTTATCTACTGGCTGATGATTAGGGCTGCATGGTTCGTCTTTCATTGCAGGCCTTCCGTAATTCTATCTCTTGCAACTATTGCTAGGTCTACGCACAACCCACCAACATTACTTTTTGTGGTATCGGTGGCTTTAATAGCTTATCGTAATGAATGTTCGACAGAAGCGGTCCTACGACCAATTTCTGTGGGATTCCGCAGGGCTGCATGGTTTGTCTTTCTTTGCAACCTTTTCGTAATTCTATCTCTTGTATCTATTGCTAGGTCGTCCGCATACCCCGCCATCATTACTCTTTGTGGTATCGGTAGCTTTAATAACTCATCGTAATAAATGTTCTGCAGAAGCGGTCCTAGACCGACCTCTGTGGGATTCCACAAGGCTGCATGGTTTGTCTTTCTTTGCAACCTTTTCGTAATTCTATCTCTTGTATCTATTGCTAGGTCGTCCGCATACCCCGCCATCATTACTCTTTGTGGTATCGGTAGCCTCAATAGCGCATCATAATGAACGTTCTACAGAAGTGGTCCTACGACCAATTTCTGTGGGATTCCGCAGGGCTGCATGGTTTGTCTTTCTTTGCAACCCTTCCGTAATTCTATCTCTTGTATTTATTGCTAGGTCGTCCACATACCCCGCTATCATTACTCTTTGTGGTATCGGTAGCTTTAATAACTCATCGTAATAAATGTTCTGCAGAAGCGGTCCTAGACCGACCTCTGTGGGATTCCACAGGGCTGCATGGTTTGTCTTTCTTTGCAAACCTTCCGTAATTCTATCTCATGTAACTATTGCTAGGTTGTCCGCGTAACTCACCATCATTACTCTTTATGGTATCGGTAGCCTTAATAGCTCATCGTAATAAATGTTCTACACAAGCGTCCTACGACCGATCTCTGTGGGATTTCACAGGGCTGCATGGTTTGTCTTTCTTTGCAACGCTTCCGTAATTTCATCTCTTGTAACTATTGCTAGCTAGGTCGTCCGTACAACCCACTATCATTACTCTTTGTGATATCGGTAGCTTTAATAACTCATCGTAATAAATGTTCTGCAGAAGCGATCCTAGACCGACCTCTGTGGGATTCCGCAAGGCTGCATGCTTTGTCTTTCTTTGCTACCCTTCCGTAATTCTATCTCATGTATCTATTGCTAGGTCGTCCGCACAACCTACCATCATTATTCTTTACGGTATCGGTAGCTGTAATAGCTCATCGTAATAAATGTTCTACAGAAGCGGTACTACGACCGACCACTGTGGGATTCCTCAGATTGCTTCCATCGCGGTGGTGGTAGTGCTGATTTCTAGTTCTCTGCCTTTCAGGTAGCTATAATCATTCTGGATAGATACGGTAATATTCCTTTGGTTGTTAGCTTTATTATTGTGCCTTGCTATGGTGCTGTATTAAAGGCGTTATCTACATCTAGAGTCACCATTATGCATAAATCTTTCTCTCTCTCTCTCTAGACTCACCTGTATTCGCTTCGTTTGCAATTTTTGCACTTTGCGTATTGTAACTGATCTGTCTTTGGTAAATCCGTACTGTTGTTTCGAGAGGATTGCGCTTTCTGTTCTGTTTTGCATTCTTGCACCCAACAGCTGCTCCAGTAATCTATTTAGTGTGTCCAGCAGAAAGGGTCTGTATATCGGTGTAATATTTTCTTTCGTTTTTCCTTTTTCGAGGATTACTAGTCTGGCTTTCTTACATATTTCTGGAAACTCATTTCTGTTCTTTAGCCTTGATGCTGATTTCCTTAGCGGTGAAGAGTACTTCTGGTATTATCCGACTCCAGTCTCCGGTTTCGTTTCTGAGCAGATGCTGTTCGACTACATATATCTTTTATTCGTCTGATGGCTCTATTTTAGGGAGAGTTCGGATTTTGTAAACGCTATTTTGCCCATGCTCCCATATCTCTGTGTCGATCAGCTCACATAGTTTGGTCCAGGCTTGCTATTTAGCTACTTTGGTGGATTTCTTCATTTTTCCTCTTTTTCACTATATTCTCTTCTTAGAGTTTCTTTTTCTACTTCCATTGTTGTATGCCTGCGTTTCCTCTTACCAGTACCACGACTGTTTTGTTCTCAAGGCATTTTCGTCTCACGTCGGCCACCTCTTTTGTCCATCAGCCTACTAGTATTCTGGTTTTAGGTACTTCTCCCTTTTTTGGGAATACCTAGCCACATGTTTCTGCTAATATTCGCGTACAATATTCTGGCATATTTATTTCATCTTGCTTTTGCTCATGTATAACTGCATTTCTATCAAGGCTTTCTAGGAATTATTGTTGTAGGCTTGATAGGCTAGTTTGACACTCCATCATTTTATATTTTTCTTTTCCCTTCCTGCGGCACTTTCTGTCAAATGATTATTCTATTTCTTGTAAGTAATATAATGGTGGTAACTGGGGTTTTCATCTTGCAGGGTCTGCAATTCTCGGCTTCTGTTGATACTTTTGTTGTGCAGAAAGTAATGTCAATATACGATTTACTGCATGCTCACTTACCTGCTTCAGTATTATGAGGTCTTGTTTTGCCAACCATTGCGATAATATCTCCCCTTTCTTGTCACCGTTCGGAGATCCCCATAGTTTGAATTTCGAGGTAAAATCACCACCATAATCAAAATTATTACAACTTGATCAACCTTAAAGCTAATTAATCTAAAATTAAGCCAACCTAATTTTAACTTTATCTTATCCAGCGATTACTTAATTTTGTCTAAATTTAACCAAATAGCGTTTTGCTTGAATTGTTTGTGGTTTGAAGACGACCTCGCCGAGCCAACGGAAAAGAAGAAATGGGAAAAGGAAGATATAGGTAGACTCGTTGTCACGCCTATTTTAATTTTTGAAAAATAAATTGATGAAGTGTAGAAACACTCTCGATGCTACGCCACTGCTCAGGTAAAAAATTAATACTTGACAATGTTAGTATCCCGAAAAACCCAATCGAAGAAGGAGTGGATTCTAAACAAATAAATAATAGGCGCCACCGACTCATACATTTACTAACATCGTCCGAGGTGTAAGATGGGAAGTCGGACCCCCCAGATGGCTAATCACCTACCTTATCTCTCGTATCTCTGCTTAGGTAAACTTAGTTCTTTATAATCGTCGATAAAGAAAAGACAAGTTGCAACTAACTTCGTTTAATTTTGTAATTAACACAACCCCACAAGTATAATTAAAAAAAAACCAGTACCAATTCTACGTAATAAAGAAATAAATAAAATTACTTTCGGGCAAAACTCAAACAACTGAAGGATTATGATTGCGCTTATCCGATCATCATAATATTAAGGTTTTAGCGCAAAATCACGTTACGAGAGGCCTCCGCGAAACGAAATCCCGCGTGGTCATAACCTACCAAAAATAGAAAAATTCAACCTGAAAACACATGCAAACGCAATGCCGTCCCACTATCGGAGCACCCTATACATAAACACGTAAAATTGCTCCCCAATACAATAACTTTGATAATATAAAAATAATTAAGGTCTATATATACTTAATTATTCGCCAATATTACAAATCACGGACACAATCAAGTTAACGAAATGGTTTATATGTGAAAATAATGCAATCATAAATAACAAAAGTCACGTCCTCAAAAATATTAATGTGAAATAATATTAAATTCACTTCCCTGTTGCAAGTGTAACGCCTATCTCTGCGAGCAGGTTTCAATGTGGTTATCACCAGAACCAGCGTTTGGGTCGGTCGCGAAAAAACCCATCCCCAACGTTCTCGGCGTGCTTAGTTGACCTTATCAACGGAGTTCCCAACCGAGCGTATCTTGCCTAAATTAAATTACAGCGAGTATTAGCATTGAAGTTTGGAAAAATTTTTCTATTAATAAATAACTCACCAGTCGATAGAAAACTGACCACAAAGAAATCTGTTTGACCGGAATAATCTCTATATTGGAACACTAATTCCTGGAGTTTTTCGACTTCCTCTAAACTAGGACTCAACTCCTGTGCCGTGAAGTTTTAAATCGGAAAACTAATTTCCAAATCGATAACGATTTACTAAAATTTTCACTCACTTGGCACGTATATGTCCGACCAACCGTCAATACTCAAGTCTTCGTTCCTGGACTTGTCGTTCTAAAATTTTTCGGTTTCCCCTAAATTTTCCGAAACTCCAAAACTATGCGCATAAGCCGACCATATCTTTCGAAATGTAAAATGCAAAACGGGTTGCTTTCAACCAGGCGCGGAATTCGTTACACCGTAAAAGATGGAAAGACTGCCTACCTGGAGGAAACAGGCCCAAGGGAAGAGTAGGAGAAGAAGTTTGTGTTCTGTCCATTTCGTGGTGTAATTTTTTCTTAAATGTTTTTCTTCTGCTCAACCAGACAAAACGCCAAGACACATAAGTTTAGCCATTCTAAGAGTTAGAGCACCAGTGAACTTTTATTTTACTATTTTTGACCGTACAATGTTCAAGCATGTAACTACAGTTTATTATAATTTTATTTTTCTTGCATGAACATGTTCATGGCCAATATTTCAAAGAGTCACGAACTAATGCATATAGGTTTATTTTTAACAAATATATTTAAAAGCAGTTTTCCAATAATTACTATATACATTATTTTGTTGCTAAATTTTAACAAATACGTTTGAATATACGCCCACTATACGAGTGAATCCCCTTTAACAAAGTAATTAAACGTAAAAATTCCAAATTATTCGAGTCTCTCTTGCCCTATTTAGTCGGCGTGCATGTTTCAGACACATATCCCTGAAATGTCCTTTCAAGAACAACAGACAAGGTCAGTTAGAGGGAAATAATATTTTTCCACATTGCGAGGAGCTCGCAATTTCAACAATTCGCGAAATTGCGATCACGTGGCGGAACAGCCACCAAACAAGCACGGATATTCACGTTGATAAGTATCGAACCAACATAAAAATGCATTCATTGTGAGCGGCAGCGGTGGCGGTGGTGGCGGCGACGACGTCGACGCGGGATCGCATGAATCGACGGGCGCCGAGGCGCTGGGCGTGATCCCCTCTGTACATTGTCAGTGCTGCCCCGGCGCCCGTCATGTTCACGCTTTGCATGTCACGTGGACATCCGCCTTTGCAGGACTCACATAATCACAACCGTAAGTTTATTAAAATTTTACGACCCGATTTTGGTAGTTTCGAACGGTAGATCTAATTCCAAGTTCTAAGCAATTTGACATTGGTCGGCTGTAAAAGGGAATGCTTAATTTCCCGGTAGTTAATTAAGTTTAGAACTTCAGCTAAAAAATTAACGACAAAAATAGAGGCAATTAAAATTATAATTGTCTCCAGAAAGTTAAAACTTGAAATCTTCTCCTCGGGTATACATTTGTTTTAATATGTTCAACGGTTCCTTATTTTAAGGAAATTTTTTGAGGTATAATCACAAAAAGTGGGCTGTGGAAAATATTAATTCTACCCACAGAAAGTTACGTCTAGTAAGTAATTTGAGTTATGAAATTGTCGTCGTCCATTAGTCGTAGAGTGAAACTTCCTAAGAATGAAGAATGAGCCAACAGTTTCTTGAATGAACTTGCGAATTCTCGTGTATTATCACATATTTTTCGAGTCAAGGTCACTACGGAAATTCTGAAAAAAAATATTTTGGTTTGGTTTTAATAGGGAGGCAGCTTTACATGGCGCTTTAAGGTTTTAAAGGTTTTTGAAATAATAAGTCTTGATTCCTATTATAATTTCTCCGAATTTCTAAATATTAAAAATAGGTATTTTTGTGAAAATTTCGAACTAATAAGAATTCGAAACTGTATGAATTTTGTTTAATCATGAAACTTTTCATCGTGGTGCCATTAAAGAACGATTAAAACCAACATTACATTATTAGTTTCCGGCTTTCCTACTCCTACCCATTCCACACTACTAAACTTTCCGGTCGAGGAAAACTTTATGGAAGTACGTATTAGGTAATCAAATGTGTTTTATTCCATAAAATCGTCGGATATTGGTAATATCACGGCAAGGTACTTTAAAAGAGGATATAAATCGTCTGAATAATGGTGTTTTTTTCGATGAAGTTTAAGCTTGTGTGGTATTATTTAAAGTAGGATTTTTTGACATTGGTGTTAACATCCATGAGACACGGTAGCTTTAAGCTTACAATTTTTTACGTGCTTTCGTTTTTCCAAAATTTGTGTTCCTGTATTTGCATTTTACAATTCTAGATATTTTTATTTGTTGGCTTTAGTAGCAAATTTTTTATACGGAGATATTATTTCCTATAGTTTTCACTTTCAGTTTCATTTTGCCAGTCGTACAGCGGCAAAAAAAAACACAAAGTTCATACAATTACGTTGTTTCTAAATAAGACTAATTTATAACATATACAGGGTGTATCAGAAATAGGTACATATATTAAATCCGATTGTAGATTACAATATATACAAACTAGAAAAAACATTTCTTTGGCAATGAGACCATTAAGATATGAGAAAATCTGACCCAAAATTGTTTGACTACCGCAGGATAATAACAAAAATTTGAGCTCAAAGACATGTTATGCAAAGAAGAGTAAGATAGAAGTGCAAAAAATTCGCCTGCCACAAACCAATACTATTAGGTAGGTCAGTAATTTCTATTCAGTTATCACAAGCCAGACAAGTTTTTACGTGTTTGCCACTTTGGATTTACTTTACAATTAGGTAATAACCTTCTACAGCTTAAATGCATTTTCTAGGTATCATCAGCAGTTCTCAAACAAAACATAATTTTATTTTTAATTCAAAAAATAAACTTAATGATTTTTGAAAAATGAATAGTGCCATTGAATTCTACTTGAGCCAATCTATTACTGGTTTAAATATTTGTACCTATTTCTGATACACCCTGTATAAAATTGTTTTAGCTTTACGTTAGAACCAATTTTGTTAAATAAAATTTAACTCGTGTTATTTTCCATACCACACGAAAAATGAGAGTATTGACAGGGCCGTTCCGTCCATATGGGCATGAACGACGGCGCGAAGGGTTTAAAGGCACCGCAAGTCGCCCTGAAAGTTTTCAATTTGCAAAATTAAAAACAAACACTGAAAAATGTTCTAAAGGCGCTGGAAAATTTAAACATTTTTTTTCAATACCTCTCCAATGATATTTTTGGACATTTGTTAGCGATTGCTAAGACAACCGCATCTTCATTAGAAATAGATGCAAAATTTCAAAGAGAAAAATTTTTAAGAGTTCGAAAAATTAAAAAAAATATAGGTATGAATGTGATGATGAACCAATACAAAGCGAAGAATTGAACTTTAAAGCCAATTGCTTTTTAATATCCTAGACATCACATCAGTAAACGATAGATTTGAACTATTGTCTGCATATTCGAATATTTTTAAATTTTTGTGGAATCTTTTTGAGTTTACTAGTCATCCCAAACAAGAACAATTAAAGTTTTGACTAATGTCGAGGATATATTGATCAAACCCAAAGTGAATAAATTCCAGAAGAAAATTATTTTTCATTGAATTCACTAACAACCAATTTTTCTTGCGCCACGATTCCATTATTTTAAAGTAATCTGCGGGTGTATATAAGCTGTCTATTTAATGCTGTCTCTATTTGACCGAAGTCGTCATCGTCGTCAAATATGCCCCGAGATCAAGTACCTGAGAGTAATTCTTTGAAGAGAGAATGATTCTCTAGGGCGCATTTAACATTAGTACTATTTGAATGTTTCGGTAATGTTATACAGGAATTATAGTATTCGATGAAAGTGTGGCTTCCTCTTCAGTTGACACTCTTAATTATATTGCA
Organism: Limonius californicus; assembly: GCA_014611495.1. Lineage (NCBI taxonomy): Eukaryota > Metazoa > Arthropoda > Insecta > Coleoptera > Elateridae > Limonius > Limonius californicus. The sequence continues at coordinate 14,015 of JABXWE010006110.1, read as the reverse complement.
ATTCATAATTTGAACCATTCTCTCCCAAACACCAGCATAGCAGTACGTGTTTTACTGAGTATGCCAGTTTCTGGTGCTACGGCTAAACAATCATTTTCCAAAATTATAAAAAATTACTTAAGATCTATAGCTGGTCTCAAACTTGCCATACAGTATTGATAACACAGGCCTACGCGGTTCTAGAGGGAGAACCCATGGCAGTGTTGCCACGATCCTTAAATAACACTACGTCGGATTGATTTGATTGAAATGTAATAAGTAATAAGTTGTCTAAATGCAACTGCTAAGTATCAAATCCTGGTAGCCTGCGATAGGAAAATATTATTATACCATTTTATATCATTGTGTAAAAATGTTTAAATTTTTAACTGAAACAAAGTTCACTAGTATATTTGTCAACACTGTATTTGTATCTTCTCCATACTGCATGGCAAATGTGAAATCAGCTATGGTATGGCTCAAGAGCAATTGGAAAATCTTGCCATCAATTTTAGTTTGATTTAATTCAACAGCGAGTCAGACATTGAAATGTTAATATAATAATTTTCAAAAAATAAGGCACGTAGAGTCCAGTTTTTTAATAACCATTTAATATTTTATTCTTTCATGAATGTTATATTTATATCTAAGTTTTATATTTTCAAATACTAATAAACATGTTTTTGACTTAGATATGTAGGTATTTTCTTCTTGTAATCTTATTTTTAATTTTATTATACTAACCTGTAAAAACAATGGTAAATTTTTCATCTAATTGCATGGGTGCTAGCCTAGAGAGTCCTTCCCGAGAACCTTTCTATATTTAAGTGGTGCCTTAATGTTTTAAATAGCTTTAAACTGTCAGAAGAGAATATAAAAAAATCTTTTCCATATATTCCGTGGGATTCCCGTTGCTCCAGACTGGTTGTAGAATTGAATCCATACGGGGAGCGCATGCTTGTGTTTACACGCTCATTAGGCTTGGAATGGCCCTACGAATTGATTCCGTGAATCATGGATTTCAATTAAAAACTTTAATGGAAATATCTGGTTTGGATCACTAAGAAATGAAAACAAAATGTCTGTACGTAAATCTGATTGTAATACCAGGCATCCTCTAAACAGTTTTTCCGAGTTTTATGAACTTTGAAATCTAGAGGATTTTTATATATTTATAGAGACGGTAAACTACTGAAAATAATTTCGAACTGGAAACAGAACGTTTTTGGTAACTTTTTTTCTACCAAAAGCAAATTTTTAATTTTGCAGTTGCTTCAATGCAAATCGAATGATTCTAAACAAATACTGCAACGATTTATAAAAAATTCAAATTTCAAATTGACTTCTAATTTAAGTAATTCGAAGTCTTGAAGCATTGAAATTAGATTACATATAAATATTTTCGATATAAATTAATTGCAAGAAAAAAAAAATACTACGCCTAACAAGTCTAAAGTTTTGTTTAAATTTTATAGAGTAATAGAAATTTGAAAAATCTATAATCTTAATTTTCAAATTTATTTTATTTTTTATTGTAATGACTTGGTAAGCAATTGGTATAAACCAGAGGTCGGTAACAAGCGACCCGCGTAGTTTTGCCAAAAAACTCTTTTTGGTGTGGCTCGCGTAAGGTTCCCAAAAAAACCCTATTGTCTCTGCGGCGGTCGATTTTACCAGTCCAATGTATCAATTTTTAGTGATACTCAGAAAAATTGTCTTCATGACCGCATAAGCAATCACTTTCAATCGAACGCTCATAATGTGCCTTTACCCGATTTACGGTTTCCTTATTAACCCAGCTTAGATTACTTGTTACATCGTTCTTCATTTTAATATCGACTTATTTAAACAAAACAATATGAAATTAAGTAACATAACATAAAATTGTGACTAACTAGGAAGAAACTTACTAACATGAGCAAACATTTTAAAATTTTGCAGGGTTTTCGAGGTCCAGTTGTCTGCTGTCACATTTCGATTGGTTCCTTCTATTGGTTTTACTAATCGCGAAACTGATTGTATAATAGTGAATCCATGATGTGATATACTAAAACCTACCACAACCCCAATATCTCACAGGTACTCAACGGAAAGGCAGTGACTGCCACCACTCGAGTTGGCAAACTGAATGGAGGGTACATACCCGGAGACTCACACCCCGGCTCCAATGTTGTTCCCGCAGGAACGGATTTGCTATTTCGTGGATCGAAAAATATAGCATGTTCAGATTTACGTTTAAAATAGCTTCATTAGTTTCTCAGCTAAGCTTACAATAAACTTTTTTTTAAGGTGTCGCATGACGTTCTCCCCTCACGTACCCGCTACTACTTATTGGTTACTCAAGTGGCCTGATACCTCCAAAAGATTATCCTCCCCGGTTTAAACTATAGATATTAGGTTTTAGAAATATAACGCGAACAAAAATTTACAACAAAAGAAAGTAGCAAAAATGAAACTCTGCCAAAATAGTTCTTTAAAACCATAATCAGGTTATTATTAATACCTGTGATACAATGGAATTTTCGAAGGTCTACAACATTTTTCTGCTTGTTGACGATGCTGTTTGAATATTTGAAATCTGACTGGCTACATGCTTATTTATGATGTAAAAATATGCAAGTTAGATTTCATTGTACGGTTATTTTTACTTATATTTAGAATGAAGAATATCAACTATAGGTATCCGTTTAGACTTTCGAAGTTAAAATCACTTTAGGTTATAGAAATATAACTCTCTGTAACTAGATTCATATCCAGCTTAAGTTTGCTGTATTATCGCTTTCATGCACTATTAGTGTAAACCCAAAAACAGGAAGTCAGCTTGTTCCCATATTCAAAACGTGTATACAGGGTGTATAAGAAATAGGTACAAATATTTAAACCAGTAATAGATTGGCTCAAGTAGAATTCAATGGTACTATTCATTTTTCAAAAATCATTATATTTATTATTTTGAATTAAAAAATAAAATAAAATTTTGTTTGAGAACTGCCGATGATACATAGAAAAAGCATTTAAGCTGTAGAAGGTTATCACCTAATTGTAAAATGAATCCAAAGTGCCAAACACGTAAAAACTTGTCTTGTGATAACAACAACAGACTGAATAGAAATTACTGACCTACCTATTGGTTTGTGACAGGTGATAAGAAATTTTTTTGCACTTCTATCTTTTTCTCCTTTGCATAACATGTCTTTGAACTCAAATTTTTGTTATTATCCTACGATACTCAAACAAATTTTCAATTATTATTTTCTCATATCTTAAGGGTCCCACTGCCAAAGAAATGTTTTTCTAGTTTGTATATATTGCAATCTATCATCGGATTTAATATTTGTACCTATTTCTGATACACCCTGTTTACGTTATCATCGAACGTTTGAGAAAATTCGGGCGAAGTGGTTCCCTCGTTTTTTTAAGCAGGAGTTCGTTCACTTAAACATATTTACCAGCGTAAGTTCAATATAATTATGTAATTCCAAATCATACGTCTCATCAAACCAATAAGTCCTTGATTTAAACATGAAACTAGCTCGGTATAAATATTGAATAAAACCTTAGCAAAATGGTTCACACCATTTCTCATTGTGATTTACTTCAAAACATAATCTCTTAAACCTCATGCATTCAAAAATCGCGTATTTTTGCAACGCAGGGGTAAAGATCAATTAGTGTTATTTTTAGATCGGCGACGCTATAAAAAACGGAAACTATAACCTCAGTCTACACAAGTCAAAAACAAACTAGCTGATGAAATAATGAATTAAGGCACAAAGTATAAAAGAAAAATAAGAAAACAGGAAATTTGGACTAACATGTGCAGAGAACTTAAAGAATAGCTGAGTGAAGACAATGGAAGGGAATTTCGGAAAATAGTTAAAACCCCAAGAGGAAAATATGGAGAGCATGTTAAGAACAGAAATTGAATTGTAGGGACAGGTTAACAAAAATAAGTTACAGGACAGTAGATGAAAACAATATTTATATAAAAAGTAGAGGAAGCAATTAGATAAGGTAAATTAGGAAATCCAGTGAGAAGAGATCTAATAACTCCTGAAACAGTAAAATATGGGGAAGCTGAAGGAAAACAATAAATTGGAGAAATGTGCCATACAATTCTCGAAGAGTGGGGCTAAGATATAATTTTGTCTGTAAACGAGAAGGGAAGTTCAAATACTTTTAACAGTTATAGGGTGATATGCATCTCCTCGATTATACAAAAAGTATATTATAGAATACTAGAGAAAATTTTATGGGATGAAACGGAAAAACCTGGTAGAAGAACAAGCAGATTTCAAGCTCCAAAGTTAGGCAGAAGATCACATTTTTATGCTGCAAACAGCAGCAAAGAAAAGATTAGAGAGAGGAAAGGTACTTTACTTAGCTTTTATGGAAGTCGAATCTGTGTTGGACAAAGTACCACGAGAAAGTATGTGGAAAGCAAGTAACCAATAAACTACAACAGGGGTTGCTAATCCGCGGCCTACTGAGAATTTTTTGCGGCCCGAGTTCCGTCAAAAAATTTTTTTACGTGCAACCTGCGTAGTGTTCCGTAAAAATACCTTATCGTCCCGTTGCGGCGGTGGATTTTACTAGTCCAATACATTACTTTTAGTGATTCTCAGAAAAATTACCTTCTTGACCGCATAAGCTATCACTCATACACTCATAATTTACCTTTACACGATTTACGATTTTCTTATTAACCCCGCTTCCATTACTTTGTATCGTTCTTTATTTTAATATCGACTTATCTAAACAAAACTGTACGAAATTGAGTAATTTAACAAAAATTATGACTAACTAGGAAGAAAATTACTAATAAATTGTCGGCCGTCTAGAACCTACCACAACCCCAATAGCTCGCAGGTACTCGCCGGAAGAGTATTAATTTCCACCATGCCAACTGACACCGAATGGGGTGGTGCATACGCGGAGCCTCGCTCAAATGCCCCGTTCAAATGATCTTCCCGCAGGAGCGGCTTTAAGATTCCGTGAATCGAAAAATATAACACTTCCCAACTTAAAGGTTAAGATAGCGTCATTGGTTCCATAAGTAAGCTTACAAAATCTCCTTTTTTTAGAAGTGTCGCATGACGTCAGTCCCTCACCTGCTCGCCACCACTTAGTGGTTACTCAAGTGGCCCGATCCCTGGAAAAGGTTAAACATGTGTATAAAAGAAATACAAGCAGTGTAAGAAGAAGTGGAAATAAATCAGTAATCTGTGAAATGAAGGAAGTTGCAAAACAAGGTTATTCATTAAACCCCTCACTATATATTTTAGGTATGAACCAAATAATAAAAAAAAAAAACTAGGGCGGCGAGGTACAATGTACGCATGGTATGTAGTAATCTAGAGGTAATCAATATCCATTGTCTTATTTACGTAGATGTTGTAGTGCTATTGGCAGAATCAATACAGAAAGCACACCAGATAGGTACTACACGGAGCACAGCATATTTGAGGTGGAGGATAGAAAGTAATGTAAATAAGAGCGAGGCAATGGACTATCAAAGAAAAATTCCCAACAAAATAAGTACATAAGGTGCAATGGAAAAGAACTCGGCTAGGCCGAGTACCTTGGTGTTACAATAAACAAAACCACAAAATTAAAACTGTATTAGAGTATTTTTGTGTCTACTTTAGTATATAGATCAGAAAGCTGGATCCTGCAAGACGAAGCGAAAAAGAAAATAGCAGCAGGCGAAATTATCTGAAAGAATCCCCGGGAGTGAATAGAGAAGAATGAGAGGAAATAATGTAAAGAAGGCAGTTCATCCAGTTTGGACATGTGATGAAAATCGGAAGTGTATACAATCCGAAAATATTATTGAAAGCAAGACCCGAGGTAAAAAGATATAAAGGAAAGTCTAGAAAACCATGGGAACAAAAAACTGAGCAACTGGCAATAGCAGGAGGAAATAATCTAGGCCAATGATAGATAATGGTAGTCAATTATAACCAATACGCGAAATGGATGAGCAATCCGACTCCATAAGGCATAAATTAAAGAAAAAGAAGAGTGGTATTGGGCTTATATTTACCTATTTACAAACATTTTTGCGCAGTTTTTCTCATTCTACAGGGTACTTGAACGAGAGCACATGTATATTACATGAGTTTGTAACGGCATGTCATCAAATATTTCTTCCAATTCGTTTCGTAGGAACTGAAGGTATGCAGCTGTTAGCCTGTTTCGAAGAAAGATGGATCTACTAATTGATCTATAACTCCAGTCCAAACGTTGATAGAAAAGGGTCTTTGATGACGTGTCTGAATTATTGAATGGAGTATTCCATCGTTCCATATGAACGCATAGTGGTGGTTAAAGATCAGGTTTCGCGTAAAAGTGGCTTCGTCAGTTAATAAAACATTCGCCGGGAAATGAACGTTTACTTATTCTTGAAGTATAGCTCAACGACAAAAAATTTCTCTGTTGTCCTTCTCTTCTTCGATTAAAGCTTGCACCAGCTGATAGTGAAAGGGATGTAGAGACTGCGCCCCCCAAACAGTGCTTTTACTCGTATTTTCTATGGAAATTCGTCCTGTCTTGTACTGGTTGTTGGATCTGCTTCAACTCTCCCCAAAATTGCTTCATCAAATTTCACAGGTCTAACATTTGGTCTTTTTCCGATTTCTTTGCCTTTTACTCTTGCCGTCTCTCGACGTTGGAATGCTCTTGCGAACATTTGGTGGTATGGTAACAGTCTAGACTCTAGACTATAAATAAAAACTATATCTATTAACTCTTCCACAGAATATGTAATCGGGGTCATGGCTACAAATAGGAAAAACGTCTAATTAAGATACTCCAAACAACAAGGAAATTTTAACAAAAATGTAGCAAATCTACTTGATGTTCAGATCACGCAATTTACTCAAGTCGGTACATATCCCGTGGTAAAGAAATCAGTGTTTATGATCTTTTCCAAATTTTAAACAAATAAGTGAAACTGACCAATCATAAAGCCAAACATATAATGTAGAGGGGTTAAGGGTGGTTATTGCTTTTCTAACATTATTCAGTATTCAACTAATACCAGTTGATTGCAAATCGTTTACATGGAAGAAGTGATAAGTGAACGTGGCAATAAACAGTTGGTATCAGATAATTACAAATTTTCTAAAGCACGAGAAATGGCTACCGGAGAAGTTAAGTGGAGGTGTATCAAGAATCCTGCAACGGTTATTTTTTACAATAGGAGAAGGTCCCAGTCAAGAATTTACGAAAGAAGAGGGCCATCACAAACATCCTGCCGATTTAAAGCAGATTCAACGTCAATGTATCAGTGCTACAGCTAAACGAAAGGCCGTTGAAGATTTAAATGGAAGACCTACCAAAATTGTGCGTGTATTAATAATATCCAGTTCAGAAAACACCGGTCATTTACAAATGAATTATTTGCTCTACGTCAGAAAAAGCATATATAGACAACGTCGTAAAACACTTCCGATATTATACAGTGCTTTCGTAAAGTAGTGGATAAATTCTTTAAAATCGTTGAGAAAAATATTTCATAAAAATACTCGGACACATCGATTTTTATTTTTAAATTGTCATTTAAAGATGTAATTTTCAACCCCCCACCCCTCAATCCCTAAGCCCTAGCAACACCAACTTTAAAATTTCAAATAGCAAAGTACCCCTTATGATACCTCATCTGATAGCTTTCTTTATGCTGAATACAACATAAAAAAGTTTTTCAAAATCGGTTGATAAATAACGGAGATATTTACGAAAATGTATTCAAATGAAAGGGCCAATATTCGAGCAGGCGTTGATACGGCTCTAGCGATGAATGGTAAAACAACTGAAGTTTATGTTCTCAGTAAGTCCTGTAAACATTTCGATGGGTTTTGAGTAATTCAGAAAAAAAAATTTTTTTTTTATGGAAAAATTTTTTTATGAAAAAATTTTTTTTTTCTTAATTACTCAAAACTCATCGAAATGTTTACAGGACGTACTGAGAACATTAACTTCAATTGTTTTACCACTCATCGCTAGAGCCGTATCAATGCCTGCTCGAATATTGGCCCTTTCATTTGAATACATTTTCGTAAATATCTCCGTTATTTATCAACCGATTTTGAAAAACTTTTTTATGTTGTATTCAGCATAAAGAAAGCTATCAGATGAGGTATCACAAGGGGTACTTTGCTATTTGAAATTTTAAAGTTGGTGTTGCTAGGGCTTAGGGATTGAGGGGTGGGGGGTTGAAAATTACATCTTTAAATGACAATTTAAAAATAAAAATCGACGTGTCCGAGTATTTTTATGAAATATTTTTCTCAACGATTTTAAAGAATTTATCCACTACTTTACGAAAGCACTGTATATTAAGTATTAATGCAATTTACTTAACTAACAAATATTTAGTCAACAGCAAATAGTACAGAGTCTCACGAATGGCTGGAATATAATTTAACCGTAAAATGTTGTAGCTGTCTGGCTTGCATATTATTTTTGACGTAAAGTACTTCAATAACACAATCCAAAGATTCAGGTTCTTCAGAAAACTGCGTTAAATGAGTAGAAATTGTAATCACGCACAGAAGTGATCGAAACACACCCAACCCCAGTTTATTTTTCCAGTGCATTGCAAATCTATTTAAAAATATTATATTATAAAGTTTTGCTCAATTCCCTTCTGAAACAGGATAAACAATGGCTTTTTCACCATTGCAATTAGATCCCACACAAGTTCTGCCTACAATAAAACATACAAATAATGATCCTTACACATTCATTTTTGCTTAATACAATAAAATATTTCTACAACTTACAATACTATAATAGGTATCAAGTCACTGTATGTATTTCTTCAGTTTTCTTAAACGCAGGATAAAAAATTTAAATAACAAATCAACCAGACAGCAACAATTACGAGATACTATAAACGTTACTAATAGACTTTATTTGTCTTGCGCTACTTTTCTTAAATACATTTGAGCAAATTGCTCTCAGTCGATAAGGATACGTTCATCATCAGCTGGGAAGAAATGGTCATCGTTTAGTGCACCGAAACCATCTTCAATCAGTTTCAACCCAATATCTTCACCGTTGTCGTTTTCTAAAAGGACTTCCAGGTAACCTGGCACGCTCCTGCTAGCAAAATGAGATATCAGTCCACTTCTTAAATATTAAACTATTGTAAAGCAAGATAAAAAGTATGATTACCTTCCAAAACATTGTATGCATCATAGTTGTTTTTAGGAATTAAGATTGACTTCAATATATTATTATTATTATTATTATCGTGATCCTCGTTTGTACACAATACAATAATGTTCTTAAATTTTAAGAGCATATAGAACTTACCAAAGAAAGCCAAAAAATCTAAGTGAAATATGGCATTCAAAAATCAATTTAGTTTTTCTTGAATATTTCTAATAATAATAAAGCTATTATCACCAAATTTGTTACACAATTACAAGTAAGTAGGACCTTAATTTGTGTTGAATTGAAAAGCACAAACCCTCTTAAAGGGATTTCCGAAGGGGTCGGGAGTGGTTTTCACCCCCAAACATTTTGTGTGTAAGCCGATATTAATTTAATACATATTTTTTGGATATTCATTTAAAAAATTTTAACATGTTCGCGGACAAAGCGGCATATGCCGCTATGCATCAAGGGACAAAGCGGGATATACCGTCGAACTGCTGAAGCTTTATAAACGCAAAGCGGCTTTTGCCATCCGGTTTTACATAGAAAGTCTTATAGGTACCTAATGTTATACTGTCCCTGCAAAAATCAAAACATATTGTGAAATGTCCTAGTGAACGTCTGTAGGCCATATAATTATAACCTCAAAAGTGGGCGTTCAATCTACAAAATACAGTGGTGCGTTTTTAAAAGACCCTTAAGCAATGGAGGTGTCCGCGAACGTGTTAAAACCTTTTTTGTCTTGTTTCATTTTTTTCGTATGATCGCAGTTTCGCTAAAAAAACAATTTTCCATTTGATGAATTCATTTAAAAAAAAAATGTTCGGAAATCGGGTGCAACAAGGAATTAAGGTCACCAGAAGTGGAAGAAAATTATTTAAATTCAGTCAAAAATGAACCTGAATGTATTGTATTACCAAGCAGTTAGTCAAACGAATAAATGTTTTCCATTCGACAGTTTGGCACATAACTTTTAGACCCATACCATTTTCAACGTGTGCACACAGCCCTTAAGATTCTGAAAGAGTTGAATTATGTCATTCTTGCACCATCAAATAAGTACACCAGACTTTAACAGTTTGGTGTTGTTTACAGAAGAAGCAGGATTTGCCATCAGAGACTCCAAACATCAACGAAAATATTCTATTAATGTATGCGCAGTATAGTTGGTTAGACACAGTATTGTTGGACTTATTATACTTCCATCACGACTAAATAGTGAATATTATCTGGAGTTTTTACAACAGGACTTACTTTGTTACTAGAAGACATCCCTTTACCAGGTATGTAAATATGAAACTAATTTGCCCATAGATGGCCCTAGCTGTCAATGTAGTTACCGTCAAACCGCATAGTTTTTAATAGCGTTGCACATGTCGAATTTTGTGCCTGGAAACTATGATTTGCGGACGGCATTGATTTTCTGTTACCATTTGAAGAAAACTGCTGCAGAATCGCATCGAATGCTTGTAGAAGCTTACGGGGAGTATGCTCTTGGTAAATCACAGTGCTTTGAGTGGTTTAAAAAATTCAAAAGTGGCAATTTCGACGTGAGAAATGAAGAACGTGGGAGACCACCGAAAAAGTTTGAAGACAGCGAATTGCAAGCACTGTTGGATGAGGATTGAACTCGCGGCTCAATTAAATATGACACGAGAAGCCATCTCCATACGTTTGAAAGCCATGGGCAAGATCCAGAAGATGGGAAAATGGGTTCCACATAAACTGAATGAAAGACAGCAGGAAAACCGAAAAACCACTTGCGAAATGCTGCTCGCCAGGTACAATGGAAAGTCATTGGTGCATCGAATTGTGACTAGCGATGAAAAGTGGATATATTTCGAGAATCCTAAGCGTAAAAGATCATGGGTAACTCCAAGCGAACCATCGACATCAACTGCAAGGGCAAAATTGCTATGGACGGAAGACAGTGCTGTGTTTGGCGGGATCAGAAAGGTATGATCTATTATGAGCTGCTAAAACCTGGAGAAACCGTTAATACTGAAAGCTACCGACAACAAATAATCAATTTAAATCAAGCTTTGCGTGAAAAACGACCAGAATATCAAAAAAGGCAACACAAAGTGATTTTGCTTCATGATAATGCACCATCCCACACAGCAAAACCGGTCAAGAAAACGATTGAGGCGTTTAGTTGGGAAATACTTTAGCATGCGGCTTACTCACCAGACATGGCTCCGCCCGATTACTACTTATTTGCATCGATGGGACACGCACTTGCTCAGTAGCGTTTTACTTCTTATGAAAATGTACGAAAATGGCTCGATAATTGGTTTGCCTCAAAACAGCAACAGTTTTTTTGGCGTGGCATCCACAAATTGTCAGAGAGATGGGAAAAATGTATAGCTAGCAATGGACCCTATTTCGAATTATATATATATATAAATATTTTGTTTCATTTTTATACAATAAACGTGTATTTTCTATAAAAAAATTCCTGTTTCATATTTACATACCTGGTAAATATCCATCAAAATATGTGGTATACACCACGGTGCTCCAGCCCATTTTCCAATGATAGTGAGAAATCATTTGAATAATAGTTTTGGGTAAAAATGGACTGGACGAAGGGGGACCAAGAATCTAGCTACATAGATCGCCGGACTTAAACACTTAGATTTTTTTAATTATTTACTTTTAATTGTTGGTTCATTCTAAAATTGAGGGCCTTTCACATGTTAGGGGTACATATTTCGACCTTATTGTCGTAGACTTTCCGACTTATTTTGATGAGATTTGAGATTCGGAACGTTATTCTGAAACACTCTGTATAGGATTGTTCAGAAATCGGGCTGGAGGATTTTCCTATAATTATTTTTATGTTTCCCCATGCAATAGCATTCATACCATATTATGCGGACGTTTAATTTTTGAAATGGTATCAAAAAATTTCTAAATTCCTAAATTGTAATTTCAGAAAATATAATAAAATTGAACAAGATTCAAATTTGTATAAGTAACGTTGTAAAATGTTCTTACATTATTTTTGCCTTGAAGGTTTGCCCCAAATAATGCCTCTCCATGTGTTTTCTAGCTTCCATCGGATCAGAACCATCTTTGTGTTTTACGTTGTATAATCTACATTCGACAGCCTGTTAAAAAGAAAATATAAAATCAACTTTGAGACGCTCTATTATTCTTAAAAGTTTATTTTTCAAAGTTCAAATTCCATAGAAATGGATACGTCAAGGGTGATTCATTTTTCGTTCTTCATTATTCTCTCTAATAGTTATTTTTGTATTAAGTGCGCAAAATGAGTGTTTTTTTAATGGCGCATGAGAATGTTAGTTTTAGTCGAGACCGTTAGGTCGAGACTCAAAACTCATTCGAAAGCGCCATTAAAACACGAATTGTGCACGAAATACAAACAACTTTTTTTCTACAGCAGTCAAAAAAATAAGAAAGTAACAGTAATAATTATTTTCTCGATTATTTCCAAAAAATTCTCTGATATTTCAAGCTACTGCTGAGTTCATATGGTTACGATGGCAAATAAAAGTGACAGTGAAAAAAAAATTTTTTTTCACTGTGAAAAAATATTTTTTTTTCATTCATCGAAAATGACAAACTTTGCAACTTGATAGCGATACATAAATGTCACGTTTTTTTGACAGCTGTAGAAAATAGTTATTTTTGATTCTAGATTGCGAAATGATATTTCGCACTCGAGTATCAAACAACGTTTTTTCGAAAACTGCGGCTCCAAATTAGTGGAAACTCAAAGAAAACTTCTGACATTTATAATCGAGATCAATCTCTAGAATCATCTTGGTGTTAAATTTGGTATGCTCTGACCGCTCTGAACAACTAATTATGATAGCAACCCATAGCATCCATCAAACAAACATCGTAATCTCTAATTTTCTAACGTTTGGTTCCGATTTTGTCTTCAAGCGGTATCACTTTGAATAATTGTACTATTACAAATTTACATTTAAATATTGCTCAAGATAAATAATAAAGATTCCACCAAATTGTGACCTCTTCTTTAATCAAAAATTGCTGAACGTAAAAGTCTTTTTTGTTCTAGATTGTAAAAGACTTTTACATCCAGTAAACAAAAAAGACTCACTTTGACAATTGAAAATTCAACGAAAATGTCAACTTTTGATGACAGTTTTCGAAAATAGTATATTAAAACATGAGTTACAGAAGGCAACATATTCAAGCACGAATCCGAAATTCGTACACGAGCCGCGTAGCGGCGAGTATCCGAACGGATGAGTGCTTGAATGGCCTTCTGTAACGAGTTTTTTATACTATTTTCTCTGTTTCGGCTTCCATTTACATTATTTATTTAAATTTTTTTATAAAAATAGTTGACAATTTCTAGGAATCTTTTGGTAGAATATAGTTAGGTTGGCAGCAATTATTTGTGTTTGACAGTTGTGGGAATTCGACGTTTCAAAGTTTATTTAACACGAAATCGACATTATAGTTTAATGCAAAATATATCAATTTAAATTCCGCAGGCCGCGATAATACTCAAATCTGATAAAGTCTTTCAGCAGGTGCTGAATGCTTAATGTCAGACCGCAGGCACGCCAATCGCTGACAACAAAATGTCACTAAAAATCGTTTAAGAATGAACTCCATTCTAGTCTTAAAAGTAGTGCGAGAATAATGTCATTCTAATGCCGAAACAGAGAATAGTATATTAAAGAACTAGTTTCATAAGGCCTTTTCTTAACGCACTAGTCCAACGGACGAGTGCGTCAAGTGGTCTTATGAAACGTGTTCTTTATACTATTTTTTCTATTGAGGAAGTTTAAGAGTATTTTAAATAAATTTATGTAGAAAATTTTACGTCAAATCGATTACTAGGGAGTTTTTATAAACACTTATGGCAG
>JABXWE010006107.1:0-68317 GCA_014611495.1 Limonius californicus | reverse complement strand
CCATTTGGCTCAAACCGAATAGTCTCTTTTCCATCAACAAAATGTATTCTACGAGTTCGTTTTCTTGCTCGACATTGAATACTGTTCTGAACCGGCCCAGTCCCTTTTGAGCAGCTTTTGACACATTTTCCTCGTTGCTTTTTTTTGCTCTTCTATATAACGTCGTTTTCGGTAAGCTGTATTGTACGGACGCAGCCTTAACAGACAAACTCCCTCTCCTCACTTCCCTTATCGCCAATTTCATCGATTCTTCATCCCAAGACTGCTGTTTAGTCTTCCGTTTATATTTACGTACCATAATTATAATCTGCAAGGAAATATGTAACCATGAAATAGTGTCTGTGGGGCAAAGTGAAAAACATAAATGGGGGCAAAGTGGAATTATTCCACTTTGCCCCCATTTATGTTTTTCACTTTGCCCCACATGCACATGTTTATGTAAAGTAGGACGAATTTGAGTATCTTTATTTATATCAGGCAGTATCTTAATGGATTTCTAACTACTCACACCAAATCACAATATACATACTAAGTAGAAATAAATGTTTATAAATAATACTCAAATTATTTGCTATTTACTCACCAGACAATATTACAACACTTGCACAAAAACAAAGATGTGACCGTTTGTGAGGTTACCTGTCGATTACGCGGCTAGATAATTTTACCAGGAGGTTTGTACCTATACTGATTTGTACTACGTAGATTGACGCATAGATAGCGCCACTAAAAAAAAATATTTGAAAAATTCACTTTACCCCCAGGGCCCACTTTGCCCCCCCCTTCCCCTACAACCAATTGACTGCAGTTTGTATTGTCTTTAATAAATGTATTGACCTTTTCTGGTGTTTTATTTACGAATTCAGCTCAGCTACTTTAGATTCGAATCTGTGATGGTCAATGGCTCACAAAAATAAACAAGTTTAAGTAACGTTACATAATCGAACTTTATTAAGCAGCAGAGCCATTAGGTCAGTACCAAAGTGTCATCTTCTAAAAACCCAGGTAAAATGTTAGTCGCAATGCAAGTAACGTGGTCCACTTAAATTTTCATGGAAATAGTGTGGTCCAAAAATATATTTACCCACATCAAACATTTAGAAGATAAACTCTCAAAACGAGAACTACATATCCAAAGCGGATTCTCTTGGTGGTGGGAATTATGTGTATTCACTTCAACAGTGTTTGAGAATTTTGCCTCATTGCTAAGCCATACATAATTTAAAAAGGATCCCAAAGAAGTTGAAAAAAATTATAACATTGAAATTTGCTATGAGGATCATTTCTATGCTGTTCGTGCACCAAAGTAACACCCATAAATCTACGCTAACATGCTACTTTTGTGGTGACTCGGAGAGTACCTGAACACACTTTAGTTTTACCAAGCTAATATGATAGGGGTGATATACATTTGTTTTCAAAATTCTAGTAATATCAAAGAATATAGATATTAGATATCTACCTATATCTAGATCTATATTCTTTGGTAATACCAAATTTTGTGCTGGGATTTCTTTGACTTACATGGATATTGTAATGCACTGCCTCTAAGACTGCTAGTTCATTTTCCATGTTTGAACTCGTTCGGGTCCTACATATTGAAGCGTATAAATCTCTAGAAATTGAAGGAGGACATGCAGAACATCTACTTTAATTATTTGTAATTAAAACGTTTTAATTACAGGGCTATTTGTTTTAATGGGTGAGAAATAACAAGCAATATTTATTTTCTTAAAAAAACTATATCTCGAAAACGGTTGATTTTGAAACCCAAGTTTATTACGACTTTTTTTGTACTGATGAGATCTATAAGTGGGGGGTAAAATATCTGAATGTATTTTTAAACACCCTGTATATTTTGGACTGGGTAGATGAAGAGTGTCATAAGCTTTTTATAATACTAAGTTTTAATAGGGGAATGGCTATAAGAAAAAAAGTTACAGAGCTTTTAAAGTTTTTATTTTTATTGAACTGATTTTAATATGCAACCATTAAAATAGCATTTGGTCTAATTATGGTACGCATCGTATTTTCTGTTGAAACTCTTTCGTGGATGGAAAATTTTTAGAAAACGCTGAAAGAATGCCACATATGTTAAATTTGTATACTAAAATATTGTGTCCTCCCCCACACTTTTATAAAATGTATAATTTTACAGGTAAGTTACATCGGTTAACAAGTTAATAAAAAAGAACATTTAAAGTTGATACGGAGGTAGTTGTATCTAAAAATAAAATGTTGATATTAATTCGGACTAAACCGGAAGTCAAAACTAAGGCTAAAAAATGCGATTTCAAACTATTAGGATTAAAAACATAAAAGTTACATGCTGTTACCTCATCCCGTGTTCACTTGGTATTGCCTGAAGGAGAAAATTCGCTCACACGCCGATGGGACATCCTGTATGCAGGGTTTGGAAGTAAAATGCTTGCTCAAATTTGGAAATTCTCCTTCTTCATTACACAGTTACAGAAAAAATAGGAAATCAACAGGAAAAGATAATATAGCAAATGAACTATTAAAGTACGGAGGGCAGGCACCAACTAGGGAAATAATTACATCGATACAGAAGGTATTTGAACAGCGTAAAATGCCGACGAATGGAGAACGGGTATCGTGCTAACATTATTTAGAAAGGTGGGCCGTAAAAGCCACAAAACTACAGAGGCCTTAATCTGCTAAACACAACTTTAAAACTTGTGGCAAGGATAATATCCACAGAAAACAACAATTCGACACCATCCCCTGAAAAACAGGGAAGCTTTAGAAACGGATCATATTTAGACGGTATATTTATAATAAAACAGATTACTGAAAAAGCGTTGGAGTATAGTGAACCTGTCTTTATATGCCCTGTTGACCTGAAGAAAGCATTCGACAGAGTTCAGCTGAACGATGTACTACATGTATTACTAGAAAGGCAAATTCGCCCCAGACTAATAGAAACGATTTGAAATGTATACCATCCTTATACATAAAAAATAAGAAGAAATGAAAAATTAGAAAAAATGCGTGCAGTGATAAATTTTCTTCCTCAGAAGGAATGAAACCTGCAATAATAATTCGCAGAATACAGCAGTATGGTGCAGCTGTAAAAGTAAAAGCAAGATTTATGAGTGGATAGATCGCTTCAAAAATTAACAAATTTCAGTCTGCGATGAACAGCGTTCGGGTAGGAATCGTAGTGCGAAGGCAGACATCAACATCGAGAGAGTTTAACGAATGATTCGCGATAATCAGCAGTTCAAAATTAATGAAATTGCAACTAAATTAAGTATTACCCGTGGCTCAGCAGTTTCAGTCATCCACGACTCGCTCATTTTTCAAAAAGTTTGTGCGACGCCACGATCCAGTGTATTAAAGATCTTGGTTTCGAGCTGTTGACAAGTTTAAATTCGCCTTGGCAGCGTAGGTACTTGCTGTAAGCAAGTTATAAACAAAGTGAAGTGCTGTGAGGTTCCTTTCTTTTTTTAGAAGCAGCGGAGAAACGAAATAGAAAGGAGAACGATATCGATATAACCAAAAAAGCAAGATATTCCAACCGACCCCTCCAAAAAAAATATTAACCCAAAAAATGAGATAACGAAGAAAAGCATAGAAATGGAACTCGACCGACCGTTTAAAACAATCCAGGCAATGTTTAATCAATTTCAATGAAGAAAAATAATGGAAAACTCGAACTAAAAATATGTAAAGAGCGGTAGGGACACCGAAAATCAATGAGCCAATATAAAGACACTATAATAAAAGTAAGAGATGAAACAAACGGAATGGGAGAAAGAGCTAGCAGGATAAATCTAAATAGCTCTGTAGAGCAAAAAATGGAATGGCAAGAGAAAAAAAATAAAAAATACAACATCACGATCAAACGGAAAGAGTGTGACGAAAATGAAACAGTAATAGAAGCGAAAATATTTCTGAAAGATAAAGTTGGAACTTCGCTAATAATTTTAAATAGTTACAAATTCCGTCTTTGAGGTTTCTTGGTCACTCCCTGAGATCTTATTACCCTTGGTGTTTGACCGACAGCTTCATTAGAGGAGTTAATCAGCTTCATGTAATCAGCCTTTAATTTTCTCAGGCAATGGCTAATCTTCATGTTTGTTAGCAATCTCAGGGCTTTACGGCACTTTTGGACATTGCTGGTGTTTTCTTATATCGTTAAAGTTTTCGAATCACTCTTATCCTACAAATAAAATATACACTAGTTACACAAGATTTCACTATCAACGGCGTGCGTCTCAGGCGGCCTCCCCTCGGTAAACTAAATGGAGCAGCTGAAGCGTGGCTGACAAAGGGTTTGAAAATTCATCTTTTTCGATGTAAAATTGGCCCTTCAGGGGGGTGTAATGCTTGAGTTACTCTCGGGGTGTAGTGGTTGAGTTTCTACAGTTAGCTTCCCTCGAAACCGCTTACTTTCGGCTGATTTTTCAATATTACGTCCAACGACGAAATTTCCCAAATCGGTACTTTAAGCGATATTTTCGGAATTTTTGGGAAACCGAATATTCCCCTTTTCCGGACGTACCGTGAATGGTACCGCAGAAAACGAAAGTAATTAGGCATTAGACTTATTCGGACGTCCGGGGATACTTTGAAATCTGCGTAACCCTCAGATGAAGAGCCCGAGCCTGACTCTCCTCGCACGTATTCTCTAGGTCGAATGCTGGGGTTTTCCCCACGAGTGCTCCAAGCTGGGAAGACTCACGAATCAGACCTGGACGTTCGAATCTCTTCCGCTACCAACATAAAAGTAAAGTGTAACGTTACCGGGGGCGTGTTTTTGAACGAAGTGCCGACCACACCATCTACGAGTTTGCCTTGGATGCGGAGCCCGGCGAGCAGGTGGTCAATGAACCTTCCACCGTGATCTATTTGCCTGCAATCGTTCGAGCCATCCAGGACATTTCGCTGTGGCTCACCGACCAGAACGGTGGTCCCGTGGATTTTGGCGGCGAAGAGGTGTCGATTCGCCGGGAGCACAAAAAATGGGAATAGATTTCGTATCATCACCACACGGTAACGACAAAATTCGAAACGTTTCCCGGCCGACCGTCAGTAACAGGGGATGGTCGGAGGAAGGAGCACGTCACTTCCTGTCGTCCGAAGACATTTGCTTTTTGAAATCGCTCGGTCTCAAAGTGCGTACCAGGAGAGCAGCAGCAGCAGACATGGAGCTAAATATAGAAAAAAGGTGGTTTTCGATAACCAAATCGTGGAGCGAAAATTCCATTCTCATCTGCCTTTCACTTCGGGCAACAAGATCGGTCCCGCAGACGACGTCATTCAACATCAAGATCTAATCACTGCCGTCTAAGACAGCTTCATTTACTTGGAGGCGACGGTCGAGCCCTAAGATCCCGCTAAAACTTACGAACTGACGAGCAACGCGGTGGCCTAACTGTTTGACGAGGTACGCTTCGAACTGGGAGATCAAACCATAGATACGGTGCGGAACCCCGGCATCGTCACGGCTCTAAAGGGGTTAGCCTCCCTGAACGCTTGCGAAAGCAAGGAGCTCGAAATTGCTCGAAAAATGGTTTCCTAAAGAAACGGATAAGCTAAACACCGTCGTTTTGGACGTCTCGGGAAGAGCCAAAGCACTTACGGCCATCGTACCCCTGAAATTTATACTCGGATTCACCGAAGATTACACCAAGGTTGTCGCATGAGACAAACGCTAGTTCCCAGGCGCTCGCGAACCGACGATAATTGCTATAAGGGCGATGCCGCTATCAAGATTAACATTACGAAAATTGAATGGCGAGTACCCTACGTGAAGTTCAACGACGAGGAAAAGCTGAAAATGCTAAACGTGCTGGGCAAGGACGGGGTGGTGGAAATGCCCTTTCGGAAATGGAAGCTGTACACGATACCGAGCTTACGCAGCGGTAAACTCGAGCTGACCAATTTGAGCACCAAGACTGCCTTTTCGAAGCCTCGATACGTGCTCGTTGGGTTGTAAACCAACAAGGCGAACAATTCGGCCGCAGATTTTAGGGGATTCGAGCCCTCTTCAGCATCAGCAACGTGACGGTGTATCTCAACGAAAAGGCATACCCTTACAACCTCTGCTTTCCTACGAGGGGTTTAAGAAAAATTCGGTTTTTGTTATCGACTGCTCTAAGCAGCAGGAGGACGTCAAAGCCGGCACAGTAGATATAAAGATCGAGCGGGAAGCGACAAACAGTTATGGACCCCCCCGATACGACTACGATCATACAGTCAGACGAGTGCCTGAGAGGGAAATGGTACTGGACTCCGAACGCCGTAGTTCACACCTTTCCGGCACGTGCCCAGCCCCACTCCCATTCGTCTCAGTTCTTGCATCCGATCAAGGTCCCATCGTGCAGACTATTCGTTTTCCGGCTGCGTGACGCGTTTCTCTTGGTATTTTCTTTTGTGTTTGAGTTTTGTGTGATGTTGTTTTTTTAATAAAATTGAAAAACATTACAGCTATAAAGCCGGAGGAGCTCATTGAAGAAGTGAGAAAGTATCCAGTACTGTATGATCAGACCAAAAAGCAATACCGAAACTCCGACTACAAAGACATGGTCTGGAAAAAAGTCACGAAGGAATTAAATGTCGGAGGTAAGACCATACATACCTAATTGCAATAAATACCTAGCTTATTCCATAATATATTCTGTAAAGTTGTTGGTATAGCTAGGTACCTGTGCTTTTGGTATAGGTACGTTCGGCAATTATATATTTCAATTCCTTCTTTTGTCAAACCCCTGCACAGGTTATATACTTTGCGTTGTGTTCAGTGAAAAATGCTTATCTTTAAATCGGATACCTACCTATAAGAAATAGGTAAAAAATGTCAAATATTTGCAAATTAAAAAGAAGATGAACAATTTTATTGAATAGGAAGTACATTGCATAGCTGTTAGTAATAAATAAGAACATCAAAAAATCAAATCATGAGGGCCCGACGTTCTTGCCACTCCACACTACCTTCTGGGGAATTGAAGAATTGTTTAAACTGCTCCTTCAAATTAAATGCTTCGCGATTTTCCCCTCCCCAGCGTCGAGGAAAGTTCTGAAGACGAGATCTCTCCTCTCGAGTCGTACCATCAGTACTGTCAGTTAGTTCAGGCACTTTGTAGCCTTCGTTATTTCGAATGAAGCTGTGCAAGATGCATGCTGCGACTACAACCCTCGTTATGTTATCAGGATTTCCTTGGAGATGTCTCATGAACATCCGAAATTTTTGCACCAAAATGCCAAACACATGTTCAGACATCCTTCTTGCGGTACTCAATCGGTAGTTGAAAATTCTCTGCTCGCCAGTCAAATTCTTCCCAGGTAATGGTCTCATGATGTTGGTTGTGAGAGGAAAAGCGTCATCGGCCACTATAACCATGGAAAGTTGAGTGTCTGTCCATGGAAGACACTTTTTCTCTGGGATATTGAGTTTATTTCGGAATAGTTTTTTTTTTCCAAAATTGGTATTAGACAAAATACCACTATCTGAATTTCTTCCGTAGCTTCCCACGTCTACAAAAATTAAATTGTAACAAGGATCAACTAGAGCTAGAAGAACAATGGAGTACGTTTTCTTCTAGTTTCAGTACAGATTTCCCGACACTTTTGGGGCCTGTATTGTCACGTGCTTGCCATTGTGACGCTTTCTGGGTTAATTTATCTGATAGACGCGAATGCACGTCTGCTTATTACGTGCACACGCTGCGGATGCCTCGGGCGCCAGATTTTATGTCTCCGCGGTAGCTTCGTTGTCTTGGTACAGATGACGAAGACCTAGGTAGCTTCAGTTGAAGACGACGGTATCCAGGGGTTCGTTTGTACTATTACCTATCATCCCAGACTCGGTCTAGCTGTTTAAATGTCCTTCCTCATAAAATAAATTAAGCAACAACGGTTTTAATACATATATTGTAATTATCAAACAAAACAAATGATACACAGTCTACATCAGGAATACTAACGGCTAAAACAGAACATATCAAAAGTAACAGTAGCAAAGCGGTAATGGTTACGGTAGCAAAGCGGAAGCAATTACGGTAGCAAAACGGAAGCAATTACGGTAGCAAAACGGTAGCAATTGCGGTAGCAAAGCGGTACAAATACGGTAGTCTTTACGATACCTGTGATACAGAGAACAGGCTATCAGCACGGAACTATTATGGGAGCAATAGAGAAAGGAAATTACATATTTTGGCACTATGGGTTCAAACCCCGGTGTTAAATCAGTTTAAAAGTTACGGTGCTCTTTCTCCGGATAATTGGATCTTGAAAGGATGGGAAATACCGCCTCAGGACAGTCGCAGCGACGGTACTTCCGTAGGAAAGGTTACTTGCGTCAGGACAGTCGCAGCCGCAAGGGGAAAAGAAAGGAACAGAAAACACCGCCTCAGGACAGTCGCACCGACGGCGTTTCTGCAGGGATGGGTTACTTGCGTCAGGTCAGTCGCAGCCGCAAGGGGAAAGAAAGGAACAGAAAACACCGCCTCAGGACAGTCGCAGCGACGGCGTTTCTGCAGGGTAAGGGTTTAATAGAGAGTAAGAGGTTTTACGGTTGAGAAAGAGAACGGACATACAAAATGTGAACGGTAAAATCAGAGTGCCAAAATAAAATAATTCCTTACCTCTAAAACTGTCGGTTATGCTGTACCTTGTTCTCGGAGTAGTCCTGTTGAATACTTGGAAAGCGGGAATGGAACTCTACTTTCATTCCAAAAATTCTGAATTTATACCCGCTGGCTATTCTGAAATTACAAATTTTCGTTCGGTTCGCGCAATAATGCACGGAGTGGGATATACCTCGCTACCCTTCCACTTTTACGCCGGACACGCGACTATCAGATTTCCACGCGTAAATGCTATGCAAGTAAAATATATTACAATGTTCGGACTGAATTATAAATGTTTAAAATGTTAAATATAATTACAAACGGTAATTAAATACCACCCTAACATCGGTACAAAATAGAATGATACCTAACAGCGTTAACACAAAATAAATACGAATTCAAACAGAGGCTAATCGGTACACAATAAATAAATCAGTTTGTTCGGTATTCAAATTCAAAATATAAATTAAACGGTGCAAAGTAAATAAATATCCTCGTTCGGCCTTAGATTCAAACATAACGCAGCTGGTATCTGCACATTTGTATATAAATTGATAAACAATTCTAAAATATAAAAATACAGGGTGCGGTCGGAAAGATATCGGTCGGTACACAAATAAAATTACTTAAATTAAGCGGAAACATTTCTAAACGGTAACATGGCATAACGTGGTTATGTAACAAATTTAACGGAGTCCCAATTAACATCAAAATAATTAAATAAAACTTAATCTGTCCGGATAATTAAACAAAATTAGTAACGCTTCGTTACAGTACCCTTTCGTACACGTTCCAAATATTAGGCGAAAAAAGTGCCATTCGTCGTGTACCGTTCCTATTTCGCCTGCCGACGTAATTGTCTTCAAACCAATTTAAAATTGGTTGCAATTCATTTGGTAGATACATGGACAGTTCTTCAATTGCGTCATCGAGTTGCTGAACAGGAACGAAAGCTAACGCAGTTATTGTACGTGCGCTTAACTCAAATTCAGGGTTGCTATTATATTGTATTATCAATCCATTTTCACGCAGTTGTTTTTTAAAATTTTTTACAAGATGAAACAGACAACCATGTAAGTGGGCTGTTGGAAAAGCATCAGTAGCTGATCCGATTACAGCCATTTCGAAATCCAGTGAAATTGTTTCTGGTTGGAACTGCGGCCACATTTCTTTGATAAGTGAAAATAGTCTATCATAGGTTTGTCGGGTTTTGTTGGGTAAAAGAGCGTATACCTAAAACTGGAAAAACGAAGCCATTCCTACTGGCCAGTATCACGTAAACTTGGTAAAATAGTGGAGGTGCTTGTCGAAATGTTCCATCCATTTCTCTAGAAAATATTAGTATTCTTTGTGGGTCGGGGCGCTCTGATCCAGTATCCTTCATGAGAAATGCTTCAGTTTGTCCAGGAGCAAATTCGTAAATTCTGTAGGCTTCTGAAATAATTAAGGTGTCTAAATCCAATGGAGTTGGCGGCGCACCAGCAACAATATTTCTCGTTCGCCGACACAGTTTTCTAATAGCATCTTTATTAAGCATTTTTCCTTGAACGGTTGCTCCGGTATCTTCTAGGGCACGACTTAGTATCTGGGCTGGCGTATCCATCGTTTCCTCGGCCCATGTTTTTATAGAAACTTTTATTTTAGCAACACATACCCCTGCTGCGTCACTATCATGGTTATGGTTTCCAACATCACACAAATATTCATCGTTCGCAGTTGTATGTAGACGACCAGGGCACTTGTCCGCTTTTCTCTCACATCTCCAAAACTTCTTTGCTCCATCTTTGCCATCCTTTACCGGCTAAGCTATGTGAGATGAACTATAGTTACTTGATTGATTGATTTGAAAGAGCTAGATCGAGGACGCGGTTTTCCAAGCATCTCTAAGCACTACAGCCATCATTGGCTTATTGTACACCCTAACTAAGAATTTTGACTATCTGGGTTAATTGCTACTCCAGTAGTAAGTTATTATTATTTATCATTGTTCAAATTTGTTTTCAATACGCAAGGATAAGGGTTATTATTACCCGTTAATAAGAAATAAAAATAACCCTGGGAACAAGTAACACTTCATATATTATCTGTATAATCCCAGAAGACTTTACTGAGAATAACATAATGAGGATCGCGCTATTGAAAACGTTAGTGAGTAATTGTCAAACTGGTGGCCTAGCTACCATTTTATAACTAAACCCTACTGTTGTACCATCTATGTTTACAGGCTTTGAAATGTTAGGGGTATATACCTCGTCCTCGTCGAGAACTACCTTAGATTACATTTACTTTTTATGCTTTAAAATGCTTTTGTATTTTCTTGTATTTCTGTTGTTTGGTTTATTGGTTCACATAAGACGTACTGCTAAAAGCAGCTATTTCCAAAACCAATAATAGTCTCAGTAAGGATTTTCTAATGGTACTAACATACATTCCATTATTAAAACCATTTCCTACAACTGCATTTAAAGTATTTGCTATTAATTTATTACTGTGGCACTAGAGATATTATAAGAAACAGGGCAGTTATTTATTGTGAACCCTTGCCTATGATTTATATTCTTACCCGTGTTCATGTATTTCATCTACATTCAAAGCAATCTCCTTGTCTTGACATTTCTTTCTGATTTATTGGTCATATAATCTGTAAATGTTCGTTGCTTTTTACAGAGCTGTAGTTTTGTTATTACGTTATGGGAAGTTGATATTACTGCGTAGATAAAACCTTGTGTTTATGTATTATAATTTCATGCCAAATTAAAGAACTACTATATCATTTAGAGATGTGTGTGAATAAGGCAATAGGATTTGTTATGCAGATGCGTTCGATAGCACTGCAGTCCTCATTTAACATAGAAATGGGTAATAAATCTTCAAGATTATGCAAATAATGAAAGAGTATGTAAAAATACTCTTGACTCTGCTATTTCCATATTATTACCAGCATAATGTAGTTCGATCTTATATTTAAGTGTATAACTATACTTTTATAGTAGGTATCAAAGTATGAGGTTGCTAACGTCCCGTAAGTTTACAACCGCAAATAATAATTTAAAACACATTAACATAATTCATACTCCACGAAAAGCTGTATGGCGTATATTAGTATTACTCAAAGCCTGTCGCACGAAACAAGTTTTTATGAAAACTAAAATAGTATAAGATTTATGTGTCACTATAATAATTCATGCTGTCAAGTAAATTATATTTTGTAAGCCACACAAGTTACGGAGATTGATTGAAGTATTATTACACACCTACTACTTTTTGATTGATTTTCCAAACCAAGGTGTAGGTAGGTTGTGGGACGAAAATATGTTGTTATTTGAGGATTTCTAACGTTTAATACATCACAAGATATTTAAAAAGTAAAATTCGATAATTAGGCACAATTCTATTAAAGGATTAATAATAAGACAAATAACAATAGAAAACCACACTTGTTCGACAAAATGCCCTTCTATGTAGCAATGAGGACCTTGAATTTTATAGAAGAAAATATTGCATCGGCAGAAACATTTATTTGCAGCCAGACTGCGAGTATCTA
Organism: Limonius californicus; assembly: GCA_014611495.1. NCBI lineage: Eukaryota > Metazoa > Arthropoda > Insecta > Coleoptera > Elateridae > Limonius > Limonius californicus. The sequence continues at coordinate 56,176 of JABXWE010006107.1, read as the reverse complement.
GAAGCCTAACAAACGACGTAATGTTAATTATCATAAATAATCAATGTGGATTATGCGAGATTAGCATGTTATTATGCTGATTTCAATTCTATTTACAATGATTTATGAGGATATTTAATTAAAAATAGAGGACGCTCTCTTAAAGAACACATGACTTTTAATAAAAATTAAAATGACGTCGTTTTGAAAGTCTGGTAATTTTATGTTCTGTCAAAATTTTTGGTTGGCTTTTCCTTTTAACTGCAGCCGTTTTAATTTAATGAATAATTGATTTTAAATTACAAAATAATGTGTTGCACTGGAAAAGGTTTGGTTTGAATGAACATACACATTTTGGTATAGTATCGACCCATGCTTTTTAAAACCAAGTGTGTGACTCGGCAGTGTGCAAAAGTATATGATGAAATTATTACATTTCATTCAAGTTTCCTGTACATTTTAATATCGTATGCTTTTTGTGGTTTCACTAATATGCAGTCAATATAGAGTTTTAGTTTAAAATTATAATGTGTTTTGTGGAATTACATTCGTAGAATGCAAAACCTTATTTATGGTGATAATAGTTCACCCTCGTGTAGACTACTTGAAATATAACAGCCTACACACATTTTACTGTAATCATTCCTAAATTGTATGGCTACTATAGCGTCTAGCTTTTACTACCTTCCGTTAGAGGGCAGAGGGATCCCTGTTGGCAAGTTTATATAAATATAAAGAAATTGTGCAGTGTAAGATATTTTAACACGAATTATACTTATTATTAGTAGGAGTACATTGGGTTTTTTGCGGAGCACAAGAATTATGTTTGCTTTACACTTCAACATATTCAAAAATTCAAGTGTAAGCTTATGTAATTTCATTCCTTGTGGTAAAATATAGCTTGCGGTTTGGTATTGTGTGCACAGTTATACTTTGTATTAGGTATTTATGACTTACTGGAACTGATACGTGCTTGATACGCAAGCGAACTCGGTGGCAGTTGACTTCTTTCCAAGAAATAATTATTTTGGTGATATCTAGCCATTGCTTTTATTCATATGTGATTAATTCGATATACAGTGTGGAACAGTCAAATGGAATAAATTCGGTATTTCAATTATTGTGCATATTTTAAAAAACCCCGAGACACGTGAGTTTTAGATTATGAAATGATATCGTGCAACGTAAAAATGTCATCCCCAAATTCAACCTCCGAGTGACAGTTGCAACCCCCAAATTTTTATATTGGAAGTAGTGGCTTGTGATACCTCATTTGAAAGGTCCTTACATTCTCTTTTCAAAAATGTTATGGTTATAACATTTATTGCCAAAATTAACAGTAAAAATAATAAATTCATGTGATTGGCGAAATTCGTTACAACACACTAAAAACTTAATAGTTAATAGCGTTTCGTTCTTGATAATAAGAAGGCAAGCAAAAACAATTTTGGTGGGCTTTTTCGACAGTATCACCTAAACAGAAGACGTAAAATGTTATCAATATTCTTCAGAGTTGCCGGTGCTAGTTTTGTTGAAAACACCGTAGCAACTTGTTCTGTGATTGTAACCGTATCGCAGTAGTTGCCTGTGTTGTGCGTGTTGTTTGAGTTTTGCTAACTGCCATTCAGAAACACGGTTTATTTAACAGAAATGCATAAAGTAACAATTCTATAGATGGTTGGTTACGGAGATAGAACACGATCACAGGTCGAAGTTGCTCGCCTATTTCATGAAACATTTCCCGATTTGCCGCCTACATACTAAGGGACAATTAGTAGAATTGAAAAGTAGTTTCGAGAACTTGGACATGTAAGGCGGTAAAAAAAGAACCTTCCAATGTACTGAGTATTGATAGCAAAAGAAAATCCCCACTGGATGAGAGAGTTACATACGCAGAAACCGGAAAAGGTTAATGTTTGGGCAGGGATAATTGGAAACCATTTCATTGGTCCCTTTTTCATTGAAGGACATTTGAATGGAGGTAATTATTTAGCACTACTCCAAAATAATGTCGTGCCAACTTTGGCTAACTTATATTCTGCTCAAGCAAGCCCACCAGTTCCAGCGAATGTGATATGGTTCCACCAGGGCGAAACACTACCCGATTACGAACCCAATGTCCTGCAGCACCTCAACTTAATATTACCAAATAGGCGAACAGGGAGGCGAGGATCGATAGTATTCCCAGCAGGATCACCTAATCTTACGCTATTAGATTTCTTCTTATGGGGATATGTGAAAAGTATGGAATACGAAACCAAACCACGCGATCTAGCTGACTTAAGAAGAAGAATAACGCTTGCGATTAGGTCGGTCACGCCTCGGGTGTTGATTAACGTTAGAAGACATTTTTTTACGATAAAAATGCCGCCAAGACGTTCAAGGCATGAATTTTGAACATCTCTTACACTAATAATTGATGTGTTCTTTATTTTATTACATTATCAAGAACGAAACGCTATTAGTTATTAGGTTTTTAGTCTGTTGCAGCGAATTTCGTTAATCAGATGAATATATTTTTTTGACTGTTAATTTTTGCAATAAATTTTATAACCATAGCATTTTTGAATAGAGAATGAAAAAACCTTTCAAATGAGGTATCACAAACCCCTACTTCCATTTTAAAAATTTGGGGGTTGCAACTGTCACTCGGAGGGGGTTGAATTTAGGGATAACATTTTTACGTTGCAGGATGCACAGTAATTGAGATATTGAATTTATTCCATTTGGCTGTTCCACACTGTATTACAAATTGAATAAATGCATACAGTAATTCAGTGGTTCTTTACCGGTGTTACCTCGAAACACTAGTGTTCCGCGAACTTGTTGCTAGTGTTCCCCAGAAATCAATAAATTGCAACTGCGAACTACAAACATTTTTTTGTCGGAGTTCAGAAAAATATATTAACATATTGGAAACAATAACAAATTCTCAAAGGCATGTTAGTATTCTGTACGCGTCCGTACAATACTGCCGAAATCCCATAAAATTAACTATTCATTTATTAATCTGATAAACAGATAATCTTCTTAGAGATACCACGCTGGAAGTGGTAAGTCTCAATACTGTTCATTTTTATCAATACAACTTGCATTTTCGATTGAATCACTGCCTTTTGCGCAAAAAATCATTAGTTTCAAAAACATTACCGGCATCATTAATATCTGTACTAAACCAATTGGTAACAATGGTAAATTACACCAAATCCAGACCTTTCAAAACATACCTTTTTAACAAACTTCGCATATCTATGGAAGTTCACCACAAAAATTTGAATTTGCACACTGGAATAAGATGGTTATTCAGGGATAAGTAGCTGTACTGAATTTCAGAACTTAGGAATGAATGGTTGCCTTTTTTTGAAATGAAGGTACAGATATTTTTGTAAAATCTCTTCAAATCTCATCAAAAATGATGTCTTAAATTGGCATATTTAACATATATTTTTTATTACATAAAAAAATGAAGATATTTTGACACATACTGACATATTGTCGAGGTTAACGCGTTAGACTATTACGCTGAAGGTCCTGGGTTCAATTTCCAGTACCGGAACATCGGATTTTTAACGGTCGTTCTCCCTCGCAAGGAATGGCAGCCAGTGAGGTATTCTGCCTAGTAAATCTTCTCTGGAGTAGAAGTGTTTACACTTCCCGTGGTTTCGAGCCCATAGGAGAGAAGATCGCTACGTCTTGTAAGTGATAAAGCACTCGCAGAAGAAGACATGTCAACATTTCAGATAAATGTATACCTTTGGAAAAATCATTGCAAATTACATCTCTTCCTTAAATATAGAAATTGACAGTTATGACACCGAGTTATGAGTTTTCGTTAAAAGAAGAAGAATTGGTTGCCACTTTAACGAATCGTACTATAAAAATGGAATTTTCTGAAATATATCTTTTGAGATCTATCTAAGTCGAATACTCAGTTCTCCCCACAAGGACACTGAAAATTTTACTACAGTTTTCAACCTCATATCTGTACGAGCTCGGTTTCTCAATGTGAACCAATATAAAAATTTAAAAATGCGAAAGATCAGTAAATATGGACAAAGCTATATCACAATATATTAGACCTGATATTGGTCAGGTATTGCAGTGAAATTGATTTCAGGAAGTTCCATTTTTTAAACAGTTATTTTAGTTACAGTTTTTACGAATATAATATATTTTAATTATTGTTTTCTTGTATGTTTATTTATATTATTTGTTAGTTTTATGGCCTTAGAGATTTTGGTATTCCGCAAATTTTTCTTATAGTCAAAAGTGTGACTTCGAAAAGGTTAAGAACCACTGCACTAATGGCTACTATACAAAACTGATTGACACATGAATCAAAATGAAAGATTATAAATAAGTAATTCAAAAAATGTATCCAAAACACCATTCTCACAATGATATACGAGGTCTGATCAAAATGTATCCAGAATAGCTTTATTTAAAAAGAAATTTCAAGATTTATGAAATTAATATTTAATCGCCTTCAAAGTAATCCCCTTCCGAAGCCACACACTAAATCCAGCGTTGCTTCCATTGCTCGAAACATTTTTTAAATTCTTCTTCTGAAATAGCGAGCAGCTGTTTCGTCGTGTTCTGCTGTATCTCCTCAATGTCTTGAAATCTTTTTCCTTTCAAATGGAATTTGATTTTCGGGAATATAAAAACGTCTCTGGGAGCAAGGTCTGGCGAATAGGGTGGCTGATGGACCTGTAGAATACGGTGCCTAGCAAGAAACTGCTGCACAAGTTGCAGTATGCGGGGCAGCGGCATTGTCATGATGCAGTTGCCACTCGCCATTTTCATGCAAGTAACGTCGCAGAACTTGGCAGTAATACTGCTTGTTGATTGTCTGGCCAGATGGAGCGTATTCATGATGCACAATTCCCTTGTAATCGAAAACAACAGTCAGCATCGTCTTAACTTTGCTGCGGTTTTGTCGTGCTTTTTTAGGTCTGGGTGACTTTGGGGTCTTCCACTGTGAAGATTGGGCCTTAGTTTCGGAATCATACCCATAAACGCACGTTTTGTCGCCAGTTACGATTGTTTTTACAAAATTTTCGTCGTTTTTGACGCACTCAAGCAACTCAGTAGCAGTTGAAACACGGGCATGTTTTTGCTCAACTGTGAGGAGTTTTGGTACAAATTTGGCTGAGACGCGTCTCATGCACAAATCGTTTGTAAGAATTGATTAAACTGAACCGAAACTAATGTATGGGTCTGAAGATAACTCACGAATAGTGATTCGGCGATTTTCCCGTATAGCTGTGCGCACAGCTTCCATATTTTTGTCACTTTAGGTGGTTGTAGGTCTTCCAGAACGCGGATCACTGTCAGCACTTTTACGACCATTTTTAAAGCGTTTATACCACTCGTAAACTTGTGCACGGCTCATGCAATCTTCCCCATAGGCTTTCTGTAACTTTAAATATGTATTTTTGCAAGTGTCTCCAAATTTGTGACAAAATCTGATACAAATTCGTTGATCACTTTTTTCAGACATGATAAATGCGCCAAACAGTTACGCGTATGTCACCAAAAAACATTACTGCGAAACAACCGACTGAGCAAGGCCAATGTGATTCACAGCACATGTGTAATAGATGCCAAGGTCACTTTATGCAAAACCACATCCCTTAGTGTTCAGTCATAGCAAACTTATGAAACCATTCTGAATAGATTTTGATCAGTCCTCGTATTTCAATTATGGTTAAATATAGGAAAAAACTGCTAAAATTATAATTAAACAAGTACATTTAAAATAAATTAATAAAACAACGAAAAAAAAAAACCGTTCAACACCTTATTCAACGCAAACACCAGGTATTTACAAATTAAATTGTTCACAGTATAATTATGTATACATAGGTCAAACAATTTGAAATTTTGATACCAGATACAAAGAATACATACGCTTATACAAATACAAATACCCAGAAAAATCGAACTACGCTAAACACATATTAGAACACAATCATGCATTGACATCAAATAATATAATAACATTTTTACATTTCTTTGACGATAAAAATGAATTGGATATACTTGAGGCCTTTGAACACACAACAAACACACTTTAACAAATATATGTTTAATGAATGAGCAAACTGAGCTCATAAATTAACCGCTGTTGGAAGTTTTGAAATAAAAGACCAGAGTCAAGTTTGGGATTAAGATCCACTGAGGTGTTTCTCTAAGTACAAATGGTTATAATATTAATAATTTCTTCTGAGAAAAACATGCAAAATGTCGAAATACGTACGAAGCTCAAATAAATAACGTTGAAATTGTGATTATTATTATTTTTAAAATACATTTATCAAATATTCTCGTCCCTTAGATACCGCCGCCCGCCCGCCCGATGCGACTGCTATGGTTGGGGGCATAAGACCGCATAATTCCAATACGGTATAATTCTTAGAGCGTAAAATTCCTATAACGTATAACATTTGCCTCTCTAGTCGCTATGGTAGTAGAACAGTGAAATGCGTTATGTTTTGTTCATTTATATAAAGCTAGCTGAACTTAGGGCTGCGCCCCACACTTTGTATGCTGTATGTGGCGAATTCAGATATGTTGTAAAATATCTGCGGATTTATGAGTCAGAGAAGAGGGTGATAAGAGGTTAAAATTTCAGCGCCTATTCATATTACTAAAATGTAATGAAAATGTGATTCCTATACAGGGAGCAAACCAGAAATATAATGTTTATATTGTTCACAGTATTTGTTTTTTTATAAGATAAAACTGTAGAATGAATATACATACAACAAATAATTACATTTAGCATGTGTAGTTTATAATAACGAAAATTTTCAGTAAAAATAATTATTTTCGGTGATATAAAATCTTGATTTAAAAACAAAATTTTGGCTTTAATCGTGCAAAGACTTGATGAAACGTATTACTCGAAATGTTGAGCACCAATGGATAGTGAATTACTTTTTAAGAAAGTTGCTGCTGTATTTAGAAAATTAAATTGCTAGAGCGCTGCATTTATTATACATTTCTATTTTAAATTAACCTGTAAAATTATCCTGTGTGGTTTATGTAACAACAACTAAAAGCAACTTGTTTAGAGATTCAGTGTCAACAACTGCGGCGGCGTGCTACAGAAAAAGACATTACATTTCAGGTTTTACAGAGGTGGGTTTTGCAGGTCGAATGTACGCAAAGTATTTAAACTATGGTATTTTATTATGTTGAGTAAATTCTGACAGTTTCGCAAATCAATGACGATCCATAATCGCGAATCGGCGGAAGTGGGCTAATTTTAGTAAATTTGAAGATCTTGCCATGCTGATTTAAAATGCAGCTGAAAGTGTAAGGTTTTTGTTGTTTGATTGAGCGAGATGTAGGACACCGTTTTCCAAGCATCTCTATGCACTCAGGCCGCATTTGGCTAATTGTACACCCTAACTACGAATTTTGCCTGTCTAGGGTAGTTCCAACCGCAGTAGTGATTTTTAACGCGTCACCCATCGCAGTGGCACGGGATCTACGGCTTTACTTCTTATCCGACAGAAGGCGCATTTTCAGATTTTTCTCCGCTAGAAAAATCTCGCCGACCTCAGCCAGGTTCGATCTCGCGTCCCTCGGATCTGAAGGCAAATGCGAAAGTGTAGAATAGTACACAGCGGATTCAAAATTTAGTAGCAAGAATTTTAGAATGTGTAATTTTGTTAAATATTATGGTTGCTAAGCATAAGGGTTAGGGTAAATAATTTAGTTTATTGGTTACCTTATACCATATAAGATTAATAATTGTCATCTTAAATATTTGATTCATCTGTAACATATCTCAATAACTCCTAGTTCATTTCCTGTAGTTCACTATAACTTATTTTGTGTTGTGAGACTAAAAACGCTTCACGATCTTGAAAGGAAGTATTTTCTTTTTTGTGTTAATTAGGTTTTGGAAAAAAAGACTGATGTCATCAAAAATAGTGCCATCAAAAATAGCGCCATCACAAAAGAGCCATAATAGCGCTAGTCAAAAATTAGCATAATAAAAAATAGTGATATCGCTATCAATGTCAGCACTTAAAACTAGCGCCGGTCAAAAATGATGCAGCCAAAAATAACTACCCACTGTCATTAAAAACAGTACTGATTAAAAATGTCGTCGTTAAAAATAAACTTATCAAAACTGTTGTCATCAAAAATAGGCGCCATCAAAAGAAACGCCGGTCAAATATGTCGCCGTCATATTTAAGCGTAATCTAAAATAGCGTTTGCAAAAATGTCGCCGGTAAAGGCAGTCCCATCAAAATGTGGTTATAAAAAATAGCGCCATCATAAATAGCGCTGTTCAACAATAACCATCATCAAAGATAGCGCCACTGAAAACAGTGCTGGTTCAAAATGTCGTCGCTAAAAGTAACCTTATTAAAAATGTCGTCATCCAAAACACGCGTTATCAAAAGTAACACAACGCCGGTCAAATGGGTGGCCGTCAGATTTGAGCGTAATCTAAATAGCGTAGTAATGTTGTCGGTAAAAGTAGCCCCATAAAAATGTTGTCATCACAATTAAGCACCATAAAGAATAGCGCCATCAGAAATAGCGCTATTAAAAACACTGCTGGTTAAAAATGTCGCTAATAGTTACCTCAACAAAAATGTCGGTTGGTTAAATATGTTGCTGTCAGATTTGAGCGTAATCTAAAATAGCGCTGGGAAAAAATGTAGTCGCCGGAACAGCCCCATCAAAAACGTCGTCATCAAAAAAAGCGCCAGAATTAATAGCATGAAACTAGAACGTCAAAATAGAAGGTTTAAAGATGACGCCGCAAACGTAGTACTCTTAAGCACGTTTCTACCAAAAACAAATAAATCTACTTTACTGATTTAAATGATTAGCACATTTTAAAATCATGTGTCACACAAAATAAATGGCATAGTTGTGATATAATTTATGCAATTTTTATGTTTAAATAAAACTAAAATGGGTGCCCGTAATTTCTTCCGTTCTCTATCGTTTTTCGTTAGTGCCATTTACGCAGTGTCAAGGTGCAATAGTAGTTATTTTTTAAAGAAGTACTTATTCTCTGCAATGTAATATATTAAATAGCTTTCTTATTTTTTTGGTGGCGGCACTAACGACCATGCCGTTTTTGCTCGACACTATGTTTCGTGGGCGCTATTTTTGACGGGTTATTTGTGGTGGCAAAGTTTTTCCTAGTGTTAATTTTATACGGCACTATTTTTGATAGCTCTATTTTTAAGGTGATGTTTTTGAGATGCTATTATTAGTGCATACAGAGATAAAACGGCCTTCGGTGATTCAATTTAAAAAGTACTGTGTTGAAATTGCTTTATTCCAGGAAAAGTTCGACCACATATCTACTTAAGTCATTATATTATTCAGTGAGGATATATTGATTTTCCCTATTTACGAGCTTTATAAATTATACAAACTGTAGTGGGAATAAGTTTACAATTGAGTTACTAATGAAATGCACTTATTGGAAATGAATCAATAGAGAGTAATTATGAGTAAAGTGTGAAAATGTGCAATAGTAGCAAGCCTCAATCTATCAATTAATGCTCCAAAATTCTGAATAAATATGGCTGATACAATGTTTATAATATTGTTCATGGATAATACATTTTATAATTTGGGTGTGTTTTTGTAAGTGTTAGTAATAGTTAATACAAAGGAATGAAACTTCGTAAATGTTTACTCGAGAAAACCTAATGCAATTCAAAAGCGCACTTTTCATTGTTTTTAGGCGTACTTTTATTTTATTAATCTGTCAAAATGCCTAACACTAATTGGCCAACTCCGATCAAGATTTTATATTGTTTTATGCACATGATTAGAGATTTACCAGACGATTTAACTTAAACATGCCGATATGTTAATATAATGAATATACCGATCTTTTTGATGTTATTTATAGTATCTATAAATATCCATATATCGATACACTTCTGTTATAGAATATCGATATGCTAGTTTGAAATGACCAACCTGTAGTTTCAATCCAAAAGTGACGATCTATTTAAAATTTAATCTTCCAAAAATCCTACAAAATATATTGCTGCATTCAGAAAACAGTTCTTGGAATCATTAACTTTTTGTTTTTAATAGACTGTTATAGCGTGAACGGCCAGGAAGAGCTTAAAAAGATATGCAAAATGAGTTTTTAAATAAGTTGATCTTGATGTATTAATCAGTATTTAAAGAAACACAAATTATACCACATAGGTTATGAAAAAGAACCAAATCGGTGGATATAAACGTTAATAATAAAAAATTATATTTTTCTTTGTTATGCCGAGATTTATATAACAGAACAAGTTTGTTTTTAATATTGTGGGGTCACGAAAAACTCTCCTGAGATATGGTTTTTAAACCCTGCGGGCTTGTTTCCTGCGCCATTACTTTTATTACCAAATAAATTAAAGAAAAAAGTAAATATTGCCATTTACAGTTAGAAAGAAAATTATTTTTGGTACACATATTGCGTTTTGTAACGATAAAGCTGTTTTTAGCTTTTCCAGTAAAAGTTCGAAAGGAAATATATTCGCTTCGATAGCTTTTATTCAGACGTCATATGAACCACGGGGCGAAGTAATTTTTCGCAGAAAGTGTATTTTAAATTTAGGTAAGCACGGCTTATAATCATATGTAATATATGCAGCTTGTTTATTTTTCCTGCATAAATAAGCATGTAATGGCCCACTAAAGCTAAAGCTTCGCAATTTTACAAAAGGCCTTAGAAATGCATGTCACCCATAATTAAAAAACGCATTTGAAAATCAGGTCACACAATTTTATCAACATTTTTAGAGCATTTTCCGAGTTATATATTGCTTTAAATAGAATTTTTGTTATACATGCAATTGTTTTTTTTTATAAATTTGTTTCTCATACGACGATTTTAATACATAAGTATTATTAAATATATTTCAGAACAAACTTGACCTAATTCTGTCAAAATTTAAATATTTAAAATTTTGCAACACATTCTCAAAATCCCTACGCGGAAATGACAGATATGCATTTAATGTAAGGTAAGGCCAATGGTAATTCTTATAAGGCACGTCGCTTGTATGCTGAAGCATTTCCGAACCGGACACTTCCGTGTGACAAATTAGGAGGACAATGTTCCTTTTATTTGTATGTTTTTTGTGAGTAGTATTTGACTAGGTGTGAAGAACATTTTAATATGATTTTTATAATCATTAATTTTAATATTGTTAATTTAGGGTAATTTATGTTTAAAATAAATATGAACTTTGTTATAAAAAATAATTGACAGGCCGTGTAAGGTGTCAAAACATTCCTTTTTAAATAAGGAATATAGCTATAATTTCAGGTCTGATGTAAAAGATATTTTTAAAAAGGTATTTAAATATTTAAGATTCTGTTGATCAGTGTTAATTTTGTTCTGCTTTCCCATTGGTTGAAGAAGTTATATGTTTTGTCAGATTTTCATTATTTCTACACTGAATTTTTAAAGTCATCTTCCGCTCCCCAACTAACTTGTAAAAGATAATGTAGAAAAATTATTATACCAAAAAATATTAACCAACAAATGCAATCTGGTGTTACATTGGGTCAAATCGACCCAAAAATTTAAAACAATATTCATTTCGCATAGGGTGAACTATAATTGTTAATTACATTTCCTTGATTTGATAGAAACGTAGTAATATCATAAATATAAAATCGCCTAAAGAAAGCTTTAAACTACCCCCTGAACTTTTAGACAGACAAATATTTAGTAATTGGCGTTGTTTTAAAGGGCTTTAGGAAAATTTATAACTTCAATTGAATTTTAATACAATTTCTCAAAAAACATTCCAGAATAATTATTATTAAGTGGAAAAATGTATAAATTACATCAAATATAAAAATGGATACGGGGCATTCGATGTAAATGTAACTGAAATTATAAAAGAAGTCATATGAACAAAAGTATAACATACCAATTGGTTATTCAATTACATTCAATCCCTATAGCTTGAACATTTGATGGGCACCTATCCAGCCTAAACAAATAATAACGGTGTGTCACTAGCATAGAATAGAACGTTCTAGTCGCATTTCTAATGTTGTTACCTCCAAGATACAAGAGCTTAACCTAAAAATTACAATTGGCCGTTCTTGACACATTAAAATATTCAATTAAATTTAATGGCATAAAAGAAATACTTACCTTAATAATTATTGGAAAGATTGCACACACTAAACTTGGGACTATAACTGAAAATGGATGCTACTCTTTTAGGAGTATGATTGTTGCCCAAGCTTTGCAAATGCTAATGGCTTAAGAAAAAACCTCGGGAGATACAGCGCTTGCCTTATGCCGTCCAATCTTTCACCCCTTAATAGTTTACGTTGTGGACCATTCCGTATTCATGTTGTAATATTTCTGTAATTCTATTTATAAAATAGAAAAATTATCACTTATCAGCATGTTAAATTTTGTTGTTAAACCCATAATACTAAATAATTGTGATGCATTGCTAATCCCTTATTTTACTTATTCTCTTGGTAATGCTTGAAGTAAAAGCGGTTCTACTCGTAAGGGAGACAAAAGTAAGTACCTATGGCTAATCTATAAAGAATCTAAAAAATTCTTTTATACTTCCAAATTGTTTTTTCTTTTGGGCTGTGGATTTATTTGAACAAATGCCGCAAGAATTTAATGGTCACGTTTTACTTATGAAACGATTATCTCCATAGTTAGCTTTAGCATTATGGTAGCTAAGAAGGTTGTATTTGTACTAGTACGCTACTGTGGAATGAATCCGCGAGGATTGTCCAAAAGTTAACCAAGAAAGATGACAAAGAAATAGCAAAAACTATCTTAGAGTTTAGACGTAGCTTAAATAAAGAAAAACACGTAATGTGATTTTTCGTAGGAAGGATTCACGAATAATGTTTGTGTTTTTGTTACTCATATATGTAAGTAAGTACCTAATTGGAAGTGGGAAATTAACAATAATAACATTACATTTAGTTTCAAGTTGTAAAAAATTTTCTTACCAATTATAGGGCAATAAGATATTTGGTCAGTAGCTAAGATGACCAGTATTTTTAAATCCAATTGCAATATAGTTAGTTATTCACAATAGTATGTGCAACTATTATCAGCTTACTGTGGTTATTTTTTTGCAAAGATTTACAAGGATGTTTTTGTTAATTTTTAAAACCTGTTATAGAGCATGTAACCGAAAACTAACACTATAGGTTGCTTTAAAAATATGCAGCTATAATGTGTATTTCAAAGTTAGTCCAAAGTCAACCTTCTTGGTTGCGATAAAGTTAACTATTTAGAATAACTATTTCTCAACTTTAAGTTGAACGTAAAGGATACTGTAGTTTTGGTAACCACTACGGATGTACAAGAGATCCCAGGTAGGTTAAGTTAAGAAATGATCACGTTGTGGGCAGTCGAGGCTAACTTTTGTTATGAGGGTTTAGGTCCACGGTTATATTACAGCTTCCTAAAATGAAAACGTTCATTCTCATAAAAATACAGAGTCTTATAGGTTTGCCCAAAATACTGCTTGTTAAAATGGAACGACTTCTTCTATAACTAATAGCTACGTAAATTAATTCTCCTGAATTTAAAAGAACCTGTAATATATTAATTACAGCAAACTCTCCATTATTCATGGTAATCACTGGATCAATGTACACGGATAACCGAAAAACAATTATAATAATACAATTTTTGCCTTATACTGAAAATTTTACGTTCGTATATACTATACATTACAGAAAAACACATTTGACACATTGAACTGTTAACAATAGAGTATTGTACGAGTATATCTCTTCTTCTTCTTCGCATGACTAGGATTGGTCCTGTTTGTCTGCCTCTTATTCCGTTTCTGTTATGGTTGATTGTATATTATCTTGCCATCTATTTGGTGGTCTTCCAACTGGTCTTTTACTATAGGGTTTGTTGTTCTTACATATACTTGCTATTCGATCCGGTGTCATCCTGTCTACATGTTCATTACAATTCCTTTTTCTCGTTTTTATCCACTTGTTCACGTTTTGGATGTTACATTGCTCTCGTATGGTACTGTTTCTTTGTCTATCTCACAACGTTATGCCTCTTATCGTTCTTAATATTTCCATTTCTACGTTATTGATCTTCTGTTTTGTATTATTCGGGTCTGCTCTTGTCTCCGCTACGTAAGTTAGGATTGGCCTCACAGTCGTCTTGTATACCCTCATCTTACTTTCTGTGGTAATATATTTATTTTTTCATATTGTTTCTCTTAGGTAGCTACTAACTCTCGTCCCTTTGGTTGCTTGTCTCTTTGCCTCTGCTGTCGGGTTTCTTTCGCTCGTGATTTCAATTCCTAGATAGTTAAATGTCATAACTCATGACCTGTTCTATGCTTTTTGCTTCTATTTCCAGTTTGCATCTACGCGGTTCCTTACTGATCACCATACATTTTGTCTTTTTCGTTGCAATTTTCATGTTATATTTCCTTGCTGTGACATTGAAGATATGGAGCTGTCTCTGCAGGTCGTCTTCTTTGTCGGCTATCAGTACCGCGTCATCAGCGTACGAGTATATAACATTTGTACTGTACTTGCAATTTGTGTTATCGACGAAAATAAAATGCGATGGGCCTATAATGCGTTTACTAGAAAAGTGTAAGGAAAATTCTTAATGTAAAGCACATTTTTCAATGAGAATTTTCCAAATAATTATTATAGATGTAATTTAAAGGTTAGCAAAATGTATCTTTAAAGATGTAAGTTCATCTTTTAAATCTAAACTCCAAATCTGTGAGATCGGCTTTAGAACAACTATATAACGTGAATTTACGAAATAAATATTTGGATTTGCAAAGTTTATTGTATTGTATATCCTGCTTATAGCGATCGCTCGTCCTGGAGGCAATGATCAAAAATTAAAATATTTTCATCATTTCCAGCCTGCGTAAAATATTTCTCCGAAGCAAAATGTAGCATTTGTTACGGTGTAATTTAAACAATTTGTGTGGTTCATATCGAGTCACAAATTGTTGCCCTCGTGCACTTTAAATAATTCTCAGATTTATAACACCCTCCTACACTAGCAAATTTGCATACAGTTTTTGTTTAATACAATTTCTGTAGTGACAAGATAGTTAGTTCTACAACATGTTTTGAGACGTAATATATAATTTAACATTAAGACAGTATAAAAACAACTAAGGTTGGACGATCTATATATGTACTTATTTTTTTTTAGGTAGATAAGTCATATTTTAAGAATGTTAACTTTCTTTTTAATACGATTATGTTTCTGATTTTTTTAGATAATAATTATGGTAGTTGTAGTATTGTTAATAATTTTTGTATGACTCCAGATATTACGGTTAAAGCATGTAATGCGCAAATATGTTCAGTATCAAAGGTCTTGTTACAAGTAGACTGTACTTGTATCTAATTTCTCACAATCTCTGAAAAATAGCAAAGATCATTAAAATGAATTAGTCAGTTACTATCTGTTATATGTAAGTCCCATATAGATGCTGTGTGTTGGCAGCTCAGTTGGCAGAGCGCTCGCTTTCTTGGCAAAATGTCTGTTATGGCTTGGGTCCGACTCTCCAGTATTACCACGCAAAGTATAAAAATCTTGTGCTGCAACCCGCCGCACACCAGCCGGCCCTTGTTATTGTGCTATTTGACGTAACATCTACGTATATTTAATTAAAAAAATTTCATTACAATGGTCATTGAGATACCAGGAGTACCTAAAGTTGAAGTGGTTGCTTCCACATCAAAAGCTACTTGAAACATGCTACAAACAAAAGATAATACAATAAATCTTTCTTTTAGGTACATTTGTACCTGCAGTTGTTTACCTCTATATACTAGAGGACATTTACCTAATACAAATTTAAGAGACCGCAATAGGACGATTTACAAAAATATTTTAAAATGGTAATTGTCCTCCATCTAAACACGATTTTGGCAACTTAATTAATGAATTGTTTTGATTTCAGGGTTCCGCACAATACTGTAGCCCGTATTCATTTTGGTTTTTGGGTACTTGAGTAAATAGTAATATAATTTACGTGTAATTAAATTTTGTTTTAAAGTTAGACAGAGGAATGAACGATAGCAAACGCTGATGATTTTTACCGGATGAAGTGTGAAAAGTGAAAAGATTTATTTGCATAGACTGCCTATAGTTTAAGAAAAACACCAAGCTTAATTTATGCTGTCTGATCCAACAATGTATATACTTTTTTTTTACCGTTTCAAATGGTCTTTTATAAAAAATTAACCGTGTCCTTTGAGTTACTAAATACAACTTGAAATCTCTTAAGCTCGTCATTTCTGACAATCAGTTCACGCTTTCAAGTCGTTATGAATAACGATGATTATGGTAGCACTATAACGGAAATGTAAGGAACTGATACAAGATCTTCATGTTTTACTTTGAATCGCATAGTACTATATTCCTTCTTTGTTATTTAAGCATCAAAAATAAGATAATTATTTTGGAATAATGTACAAACTGGAACTGCATTTACAACAATATAATTAATTTCTGAAGGTTACCGCGCAAGACTTCATTTCGTAATTGTTCACAGTTATGTTGTTCAAAATATTTTTAATAGTTAAACTAATTGAAATTTGACCTTACGTACTTTAGTTTTGATTAATACCATACAGTAGAGATAAACGTGAGATTTACCTGTGTTACTCAGTTATGGCATGGTTAAGTGGTTACCACTTAAGCTATGTTTTCCCATCTTTTCTCTTCAATACCAATTACTATCTACAGTTCTTAATTGAACGTTTATGTATGCTATTTATTAAATCGATTTGTTGGATCTAAGGCTTTGTTCAACCATCACTGGTTTCTAAAATGCTTTTCCACATTACGAGAGATTTCTATAGCTTGCTTGCTAGAACAGCGTCGAAAGCTTTACACAGATGTTTAACAAGTGAATGGATTCCCTTGTATGTAATACTCTTATTCTCTATTTTGCTTTGAACAGACAATCTACATATAAAATTTAAGTGGACAATATTCTTTAGATTTGTTTGTTTTACTTATTTATCAATTGTATTTTTCAAAGTTAAGTTTTGGAGTCAGTGATATAGCTTATAATAGCTACGCTTGTTATTAAAGTCAAATCTATTATCTGAGTTGTTGAAATATAAACTTTGCTTTTAAATCTTCTGGAATGCGATTTTCATTAATAAACGTAGTGAACATGTACGTGAGCTGTCGATTAGATTACCAGTGCTACACTCTTCTATTGTTTTCATTACTTTTCTCTATTAGTTATTCACCAGAACGAGTATTTTAGTTTAGCCGCGTGTCCATTTGAGTATATCAGCATAGCTTTACGGTAAATTGTTTGAAAAATAGAGGAAGTGCTAAACAAATATTGCCGAACTTTTTTAAGGATAAATTCAAGAAATGACAGTTTTTTGTAGAAGAAGATTTTACGTGTTCTGTACAATAAGGGTCCTATATTTCTTTTTATTGTGGTATAATAAGGACACCTAAAAAATTATTTTCTAATATTTTTAGTGTAAAAACATCTAGACATTTGATAGCCGTTGTTGTGAACCACCCTTCATAAGTTTTTAACATAACATTGTTGTGAATATATAAATTGTAGTGATTGGCTAATGACAAAAGATAATATCTTGAATGCTTAAGCTTCAAAGAAGAATCATAATGGTTACATATATTCCTTAAAGGGATCTTTAAGCAATATTTTTTTTAATAACTCCAATTATTTATACAATCTGTCCCTAATGGGACAATAAGTATTATATACCTATGTTTACAAGAGAGTTAGCGGCAGCAAGCTGCCTAATGAATTGTACTGTGGAGTAGGGCTCCAGCGAGCTCTCTCCTAATTAATACGTACAATATTTCTATACTATACTATAATATACTATAACTAAGTTAAGAGAAGATACAGGTTATGATAAGTGATTAATAATTTTATTGGAAACGGGTTGGCAGATCTGAACGTTTAAATCCTTTTAGTCTTCTGGTTTCATCGACCACTGTCATTAGGTTATTGGGGTGAACACTTAATCTGATTTTATATTTTACACTATAACTTTGAATTTCTTGCTTAACTGTAGGTGTACACAGATCACTTGGTATTATTCTGTTTGGCACAAACCAGGGAGCGTTTGCGATAATGCGTAGCACCTTATTTTGATATCGTTCAAGAATTTCCACGTTAGATTTACTTGCTGTTCCCCACAGTGCTATGCCTAAGTCCATATGGGCTTTAGGGCTACTTTGTAAACTAGTAGTTTGTTGCTTAGAGTTAGCTTTGACTTTCTACCAATTAGCCAGTAGAGCTTACTAAGTTTAATTCCTAGTTGCTTTCTTTCACAGAATATATGCGTTCTCCAGGTCATCCTTCTGTCAATATGGAGACCGAGAGACTTGACGGATTCCGTGTGAGTCAGTTGCTTATTGTTTAGTGTTACCGGGGGACAGTTACCTTTTTTGTTGTGAATGTAATGTGGTGCGTTTTGGATTCACTTGAATTCTCCATGTTTTTAACCAACCCTGTATTTTATTGAGGTGCACTTGTAGATATCGGGATGCTGATTCGGGTTTGACATGGGAAGCCAGTATAGCTATGTCGTCCGCAAAAGTTGCTGTTGTAGTTAGCCTCGAGGTAGGGTGATCAGTTGTGTACAGCTAGTACAGCAGAGGACCTAGGGCACTGCCTTGTGGGACACCAGAGTGTATTGGTAGAAGGTCTGTGGTTTCGTCCTTATATTTTACCAAAAATTGCCTATCTGCTGACTTGATAGATTTGGTGTGGTAAGATTTCTTTGAGATTGTAGCAGATACCCTCGTGCCTCACACCACTCAGTTCCCTCAAGAAGAAGAGAGAGTACTCAAAACTCTAGAATCCCCATTTCAAATGTGTTTACCACCTAAACCAATAACGATGAATAAAAAATCCCTCGCGTACGATCTAATTACTGGAGAAATCATTAAACATTCAATCCAATTTCTTACACTAATCTACAATTCTATAATTAGGACTGGCTACTTCCCCAGTTTATGGAAAGTAGCACAAATTATCATGGTCCCGAAACCGGGGAAACGTCCAGGTGAAGTCACTTCACATAGACCAATAAGTTTATCCCAATATTGTCTAAAATATTTGAGAAAATACTACTGAAGAAAATACACATTATTCTGGAGGAAAAAAATTTACTCCCAAACCACCAATTCGGTTTCCAGCATCAACATG
Source organism: Limonius californicus (assembly GCA_014611495.1). Classification (NCBI taxonomy): domain Eukaryota; kingdom Metazoa; phylum Arthropoda; class Insecta; order Coleoptera; family Elateridae; genus Limonius; species Limonius californicus. The sequence goes on along the minus strand of JABXWE010006107.1, from coordinate 36,968 downwards.
GAACAGTTGAACAAGTGCACCGAGTGACCAACAAGATATCCAAAGATCTGGAAGTTTATCCCAATATTGTCTAAAATATTTGAGAAAATACACATTATTCCGGAGGAAAACAATTTACTTCCAAACCACCAATTCGGTTTCCAGCATCAACATGGAACAGTTGAACAAGTGCACCGAGTGACCAACAAGATATCCAAAGATCTGGAAGGTGGCAGAGACTGCTTTGCGGTACTCCTAGATTCATCACAAGCATTTGACAAGCAATCTGACGAGCAAAAAGTTAATGTAACGTTTCATATCGACAAAAATTTAAATTCGTTAAGAGAAAATAAATTGATAACAGAGCATTGGCATTGTTTTGATTAGATAAATCTACATTGCGGTTGTGTGCGTGACGTCCTTACAGGATTGTAACAGGGCCAAAAAATTTCGCTTAATTAGATGCACGTACATCATAAACTTAGGTTGGGTTTTAACGTATTTTTGCACTATCTTTGGTAATTGTTTATATTCAGTTCTAATGAGTTTTTCGACTTACTACAACAATGCTGTCCACTAGTTAAAAAAGTGGATAGGTTGCTTAGGTACGGTGGCAGTAGGAAACGCTAATGTATCTGACCTTCAGTCACTTTAGTAGCCCGAAAATTTACCTAACGAGGGTATGCGATTAATAGTATGATTGCATTTAATCAAATAATTCACAAGGTCAATTTGATTTGTTAAAATATGCTATCTAAAATTCGACATGTAAATTGTAACAAAGGTGGTACTTCCAAAAGTTTGTGTGTACTTAAATATATACTCGTATGAAGGTCATATCTTTCGTTATCTCTAGTATCTGTATATATGGAGAAATTAGAGACTATCACGCTACTTTAAAATGTCATTTAACTATTTGTTACTGGTATAAATTGTATGAATTTGTTATACGTTATAGATAACGTAAGATAAAGAAATCTAGACTGAAAGTCCAGTCTAACAATATTTGTAAGGTCTTCCTTTACTTGTTGAAATTGCCTATTATTATAATACAAGTATGAATTTCAACGAAGTAAGGCAGCAAACAATTAACAAATCCGAAATGTAGTTCACAAATTATTTTGAAACTTTGCCTAATTACCGTTGAATTGTCAAAGCTATTACATCAGATGTGTATTGGAAATTATCTGTATTTAGGGTTGCAGGCTGTGAGCCTAAAATAAATGTAAAAAACAAACTGCAGGGTTTAAGAAAGAATTGTATTTAGTGTTAAAATATTTCCGAAGCGTTTTGCTATTAAGGGTAAGACTGACAATCTTACCTCCAATTTGTTAATTGTTTACTTATCTCTAATTAATTATATAGTGCCAGTGAAACTTTGGCGGATGCCCTAAAAAAATTAAAATTACGTATGGGAAATGATTGCGGAGAGATCCGAAGGCAGTTCCGCACCCTGCTGCCACTTTAACCCTGTCTGAGGTAGTTAGTGCCGTGGCACACTAACCCAGGGGGGCCAACGGTTTTAGGTACTTTCCTAGGCACCGCGGGTTGCAGCGTTAGAGCGAAGATTTTGGTCATCCATCTAGGTACGTTTCCCTACCCTGGGAATACTGGGAAGCTAACTGCAGTCAATGTCAAAGACAATGCGTCCAACATACGATAAAATAAATTGGTTGCAGAGCCTTGGCTGATTTCAAGAAAATTAGACATTCTAACAATTAGATAGTGTGCATTACATTCTTAATTGATGGTACAAGGTGAAAAAATATAAATAAGTATTATAGGATTTTGGAACTATTTTTGGAAATATTTATCACCAGTATTTATGATTTTTTTCTATACTTTTTCACTTTATTTTTATATTAGGTATGTTGTCGGTTCGTTTCAAAAACGCAAGTTGAAAGGTTGCCCGTTATGATAGCTACGGTAACAATAGAAAACGTTAACGTTGTGTCGCATTAGTAGAGTAGTAGTAGAGAAAAACACTTCGCCTAATAATAAATGGTGTTGGTACATTCTACCCTAATCAGCAGGCGCTCTTTAAGACGACAGATAAATTAAGCCCCGAACATATGGACGGGCTTTAATCTCACAGGTAAATTTCCCCGTCATATCGTTTATCCCAAACAAATCTCTTCAACACAACAAAAGTTAGTATTATAGCATATATGATTCTATTTATTCCAAAAAGACACGCCACAAACTACAATTTTACAGGATTAGAGCTATATGTTATACATTTAATAAAGTGCAGTCTCATTACAATGCGATTATTTAACTAGTTCTGCAACTCCTGGATGAACTGTTGGCGCTGTTTTACAGTTTTGTTATGAACTTTCGTTGTAACTGAGATGCTGTTAATGTTAATATGAGTATCGATTTGAAATTATTCTAATTTTCCAACAAAATAGTATATTGTAGGATGTGCAGCATGGAATGACGAATTTAACCTAGCGTTAAAAGATTCGCAAGCATTGATTGTGTGAGTCAATGATGCACTTGCTACCAGATTGCAGTTTCTAGCAATAGCTGATTTTCTTATCGGCGGAATTTACCGGAAGGATTACAACCATAGACGAGAGTCTACAAATTCGATGTCATTAACGGACCTGAAAATACATGTACCCCTAATAATAATCATAGATATGATTTTTAAAATGCTTTAAAGTTTTAAAAAATTCAAGCAAATTCTAAGACACAAGCTTTGCCAACTAATAATAATAATTTTATATTATGTTTTCTCGATCTCTCCGGCCTCACATACTTACATCGAGATTCTAAAAATCGGTTTCCAAAAATGCATAATTCGTGTTTTTTTTATATAATTCACTCCATTTTTATTATTCATGGGACAGATTACAACTTTAGTGTTTACGGGTTTACAAGGTCGACAATTTACTGGAATAAATTCTATAACTTGGATATCCAGTATTTCTGTAAAAATTTCTAAAACATGACAATGTTAGTTGTTCAATGGACGTATTTAAGCGGACATATTCCTAGTTTATATTCACGCAGAGGGGTGCAACCACCCCTAACTTCTTTTTGTCAAATGTAAAGGTACGTTAAGTGACACATCATTTGGAAGCTCATTTCGAGAGGAATACAACGCACGTTCTATTTTCTAAATATTCTAAGACGTTACTTGTTAAAAAAATAATACGTACAATGTAAGTTGAACGCTGCCCATCAGTCCTTGGCAAACAGAGTTAATCGATCATTAAACCCATTTCTTACATTTTGTAACATTTCCGGTGAGATTTGCCTGATTTCACTCCTGATACCGGATCATAGAGAATCTGCAACCAACGTTCAGGCATGAAATCAGGCAAATTTCACCGGAAACTTTACAAAATGCAAAAAATGGGTTTAATCATCGATTGGCTTCTTGTCAAGGGCATGGTGTACATTTTGAACATGTTTTACATTAAAGGGGGTTTAACTTATACATTTAACAAATAGCGTCTTAGAATAATTAGAAAATAGAACGTGCGTTGTATTTCTTTTGAAATCAGTTTTCCAACGATGTGTCACTTGGCATACTATTACATTTGACAAAAATAAGTTAGGGGTGGTGACACCCGTCCGGATGAAAATGAGCTGACAGTATGACCGCTGAAATGTAGCCAGTGAACAACTAACATTGACGTGTTTCGGGAATTGTTACAGAAATACTGGATATCCAAGTTACATAATTTATTCCAGTTAAAGTTTCCACACTGTACAAATTAAATAATGTACGTTCTATTAAACAAGGAGACAGTCAAGCCGAAATTGTTGAAGCAGTACATATATTTTCAAATTTGTAAATTCGCCTAAAAACAGCGTTACCAAAAATATCTTTACTTTTCGTTTCCAGTTCTTTACATGTTAAATTCTATTATTATTATAGTAGTAGCCAACATATTACAACACTGCCCCTTTGGAACATTTGCAGGGACCACAGGCGCCGATTACGTAGGGGCGGTGGGGGCGATTGCCCCCATAGGAATTTTCCTATGGGAACAGGAACGAACACCTTAAACATCAAAAATACCAGTTTAAGATTATTTTCATCTGGAAATTTGCTGTACATACTATAATTATTATCTTTCTTGGTTATTAAATAAGTTAACGTGTAGGTCAATTCTATGTTACCTAAAGTTCAGTAGAAATTTTTCATATTTGATTGTTGACGTATATGAGAACTCATATGCATTATGCGAAAGTTTTAAAGCATTGTTGTTGCAAATGAATTATTTGCATTCTCGTAGAACAAGCAAACGAAACATTACAGTTATAAAAGTTAGTTGAAGTTAATAATTAGTTCTTCTTAGCAACCAAAATAGTGGAGTATGTAAGAAAATTGCCTGAAAGATTTGTACACAATAATATAAAGAGATAATTTTGAATTGATTTAAATTATGTATTGTAGATACAATCTTTGTCGTATGTATGAGTGGCGTTAACAATTATAGATAACAAATACTTATTTAATAATATGAATGAAACGCTTTTGTATTAGTTGAATTCATTCGTGTTCTGATGCGCTGAGAACGAATTAAATTTGCTAAACATGGGGAAAAAGAAACAAATTGCTAATGGGTACCTTTCGGACCCAATGGCAGTTACGTGGTCTGAAAATTACGCAACCATAATAAATAAATATTGGAACAAGATACCAACCTTTCTTCGCGGTTTTGTAGCTACAATTGCTATATTTTGTATGGGACTGGCTGTTAACGGTATGTAACCTTTCTATTTCTGTATGATTTCAGTTTAAGATGCTTTTCAAATATATGGATTGGTGTTCTCTATGGCTAAACTCTTAGAATTATTACATTTTGAAAAATAATGTAAGGTATTCCTTAAATGTAAGAGTATTACATTCTTGAAATATTGTGTTCGAAGGGAAATCTAGTGAATTATTTTTCTAAGAAAGTCTATTCAACAAGGAAAATTAAACTCCAGAGCTTTACATCATTTATATATTTCTGTTTTGTAGTGTTTGCTAAACATATTTATTACTTTTGGTTCTTTGAATCTACGTATGTAATATAATAATTGATACGCAATGAAAAATAGTATTTATTCAGATCGGGTATATATAATATGTTCTTTCTGCCTATTAAATACTTTAACAAATGTTTTGACTAAGCGAAGATCTATTTCGTATTTGTTTAGTCGCATTTAGTAACCCTGAGAAGTTTGTTATGCCGCAATTTGTAGCTGCGTTTGAAACTATTAGATTGTTGTAAAGCAAATAAATATTTACCGTTTAATTTGAAATGCAGTTAAATAGCTGTCATAGTTGGTGTTACCTATTTCAGTAACTACCAGAACACGTTTAACAAATAAGTAAACTGTGCCGCAATCGAACTTATGAGCTTCCTGAATTCCCATAAATATATTTGAATAAAGTAAATAATAAATATTTATTATTTTGTAGTAAGACTTCGACAGACGTTCTCACGGTTAAAAGTTAAAACTACTGGTGCGTCTAGCATAACAGGAATACAACTGTAAAGCGTATATACCGTTTTTTTCCTGGTGCTTTTAAATACATAATTTCCGCCTTGTGTGATTCGTACGTTTTGAGTCGTTTGTATTTGCACTGGACGTGGAAAGGCATCAATAATACAAATTTTGAGTATTTATTTAAATACCGCCATTTTTTCGAGCACTGGAATAGAAAACTGCGTAAATCGGCAGTTGCTTATCTTAGTTACATAGTATAACAAAATTTTGAAATTTTTCTAATTATGTATTCTATTTTATCGCACCGATGTTGAATTTGCTGCTTTTTAAACAATGTTATCAATCTAAAACATTTATCGCTCACTAATGATTAGTACTATTTAGTTTGAAAACGGACTGTGTTAGTGGAGTATTTCCAGGTGCTCTCTGCGAATACAAAGTTTGAAATTATATTTACGTTGACAGCCACTTAAGAAATACTTGTCTGTAGTATTGTACTAATGATACGAAAGATATTTTCTGATTCTAATAAATGGAGGATTAAAATTAAAACAGATTGCGTTGTGATTTTCTATTTTCCTTCAAAACTAGAAATTGGATGCTGAACTAAATATTTTCAGACTGATACTTCAGTTAATTTTGCTGCTTCCTTCTTACTTATGGAAATTAATATAGATAACTATAGCTTTGTGTTAAGTATAGAGGAATTACAAAGCCATGTCAGCAGTTGTAGTCAAGCATACGAAACCTAATACTGGCATACGAAATACAGTCGAAGTTGAAGGTAATGCAGAAGTAGAGAATAAAATTCTTGTAGTAAATAAATAGGCGATGTTTATCGTCTGAAATATTCTCATGGTCATTCCGTTATTTCCTATCGCTAGTATGGAAGCAGACGAACTAATGAGTGCAACGAGGAAAAAAAAGTATAAATGTCAAGATGCAAATTTTTCCGAAACACACGTTCTTGTTTAAATTCACACTTCTAATGTACTCTATAAAATAAATAGGATTCATTTAAATTTATCTTAATTGAAATTACTGGTTTTTGTTTCGTTAGATTTACATTATTGCATTTTAAATTTCATCTAAATCGGTGTGGAAGGACTGGGACACAAGTTCTGCCAATATATAGGCTTTCCTGATCTCCTTAATCTTAAAAATTTGTATCGAACTTTCTAGAACAGTCTCGAAAAGTATTCATGTTTTTAATTTGGATATACACCATTTCTTTAATTGATTCTGCAAACTTTAACTTTTAGTACTATTAAATAGTTTAAGTATGTTATGATAGACTCAAGCTAGACTGGTTGAACAATCTTTAAATGTTAATTTTGTGACTTGAGAATTGACTACAAAATCAGTGATTGTGAATAAGACGCTACACAAAGTGTCAAAAAAAGAGGCACAAGCTTAACTACAGCTTTCTGAGGTCAAATGGGACCGATTAAGCCAAATATACAGTACAGAAGTGCTTCATTAACAATTTATGGCGCCTTAAAGAAGAAAACCTATTTTTAGCAGTGGGTATATTTCAAAGACAAAATGTCGGATCAAGCTGAAAATTGGTACACATCCTCGTTAGGGGGAACCGAACATTCCCAACGTATAGGACTTACTGCATATTATAGAGCGCGGTGTCGGCAGATATTTCTCGTATGGTTTTTATCATAATCTTTTTTTTATTATATTTGGTTAAAGTTTTGCGATACGGAAATTATTTTTACATAAGAAAGGTGTAGAGTAGAAGGGGATAATATGGAACCTCATTTTGTTTTTTTCCCAATAAAACAAGAAATTTCAGCACAATTAATTAAAACTAGGTGGCACCAGGTTTTGTAATTGTTCATTTATTGTTCATGTGAACAAATTTTCCATAATGGGCACCGTTCAAAAAATATACGAAAATTAGTAAAAAATGTAAAAATCATGTTCTGTCAAAAAGTGTGGGTAATATGGAACCGCGTAAAACAATATAAAAAATGAATGTAGATGACAAATAATGTATTTATTTATATACCAAACAGTAACAAACTTAATATAATGTATGAATATAACGTAAAAAAAAATAATTTAACGACACAAGTCACAAATGTAGGCATCTTCTTCGCAGCTTGAGCACTCATAATGACCCCAGAGCTGGCACGTTATACATTGAATCCAAAATTCTCCCCTTTTATCCTGTGAGTAGAAAGCATCACAGAACACACAAACTGCATCATCCTCTGAAGTTGGTTGTTTCCCAGTTGAATGGTCGCTGTCATGGGAGGCATCGTAAATTTCCATCGTTGATTCACTCTCTTCAGACGATTCGGGTTCCTTGTGCTTTTTTGGTGTAGGCTTCTTACAACCACTTTTTCCTTTAGCCTTTGTACCTATTGCATTATAATCAATTGCAATATCTGTTTCATTGCCAAAACGATCTTTAAAAACTGGAATTTTCTTTTGACGTACAGGTTTGAAAGTGATGCTTTTAATTGGTCCTTGTAAGGTGAACTAGTTATAATCACGGCTGAAGATGCTTTCCGTCCTTGGTTGGAAGTCTTTCTCTTCGACTGTGAAATTGGAGAAATGTTAAAAGCCGAGATATACGACGATTGACTTGTACTTGGTGTTGGAGCCGGTGCTGAACTGCATCCTGCGTCTGCAAGATCTTGTTCACTAATCCGATTTTGAGATGTATTCGCTGAACTATTAACTGGAAGTTGGCGAGCAGTATCTGTGATACTTTCTTGTGCTTGAATTTGTTCATGTTCTGCAGCAATAAAATCCTCGCCGGCGAAAATTCCTCTATTGTAAGGATACGTGCCTGCTTTTGCAAAACCATTGATTGCGATTGAAGCTGTTTGGCATTTCAAATAGGCTTGCCCAAAAAGCTCTGCAATATCGTAGGGACCTGGTGGACGTTCACCGTGGCGCATCCAAACACGAATTGCTTCGTTATAGTGAGTCTTCAATGCGCCCATAAAAGATTTGTCCAGGGGATGGAGTTTATGGGTTGAGTGTGGGGGGAGACACAATATATCGACATCTGGCTAAGTCTAATACACCAGGGTTTCTTGTATGTGAGTAGTGCCCGTCGAGTATCAGTAACACTGGAGATTCTGGTTTAGGCCTGATATGTTTGAGAAAATGCTTGAACCAGTCACAGAATAGATTGCTTTGAACCCAGCCTGATGAATGGCACCTACCTATTGCTCCAAGAGGGGCATTTTTCATTAATGTTTGGGTCATGTTCTTGCGTGGAAATATTAACATAGGAGGTACAAATGTACCACCTGCGCTCATTGCACATATTATTGTTACCATTGAGCCTTTTTCAGCCGCCGTCAGTGCTCCGATTTGACGCTTGCCTTTCAATCCTATTATCTTTGGTATTTTACTTTGCACTATTGACAAGCTGGTTTCGTCAACATTGAAGACACGATCGGCCTTATATTTCTTTTTCTCATATTGGGCTTCCAACAGGCCGAAGAAATGATTTACACTTTCACGGTTAAATCCGTTTGCCCTAGAATAGGATGTGCCAGTTGGTTTCCGTATAGATAGCTTGTTCTTATTCCGTTGTAGGAAATGGTCCAACCAGGCACGTCCAGCTTCTTGCTTATCACCAAAAGGATGTTTCAAATTATTCCTCATTGCTGATTGGTAAGCCATCCTTTTAACGTCTAAGCGAGTTAGTCCGTAATATTTGCTTTCCATTATAAGTGCATATTTTACTAGATCCTCTTCAATGCGAGATGGAAGAACTGGTTTTCTCCCCAACTTTTTGTCCCACAACGGCTTCGGCAGATCGTTCGGTATCGTGCACAAACCTCTGTAAAGTTGTTTTTGGTACGTTATACATTTTCACAGCTCTCTTCGGACCCATCCTCCTTTCCGGCCGGCTGTTACTGCATTCACTATAGCTTTTTTGTCCCACCGCTTTCTTAGCCCTTGCTTTGCTTCCTTTGGCGAAGAAACGTTTTGTGGCATCTCATGTACTGTAAAATATAGATATTAGAAAAACCGAAATTATGTGAAAAATATGAACGATGTGTGTAATATGGAACCCGGTTCCAGCGATGTAGGGGTTCCATATTTGACAAACTACTCGCTGTACTAAATTGTTAGGTTATACTCTTGAAGATCATTTTAACCAGCTTTTGCCAGCTGGCTTTTGAAGAACAAATACTTCATCAACTACTAAAATACTAAACATTTACTTACCATCAAAACACTCCATAATATAAATTAGAACTTCAACAGAAGAAAAAATTGAAAATTTTCACAATAACACAAAAAACATTTACTACCAATGAAAACTGTAAAGTGACCACAGAATGATATGTACGCTATCCTTCGCAGAAACACATGTTTAGCCACTTACAACATAGATGTCGCTGGGAGATTCATAATTAACACTGGGTTCCATATTAACATCAGGTTCCATAATACCACCTTTTCCTCTACTTGTTGCATGTCAATAAAATGTACCGTTTTCAGGAAAAACGTACATGAGCATTTCAGTGTACTAACTGCATGCTTTTGTTCCATTTTTTCAAGTTGCTATGAACAATTGACAATATTCAACCAGTGTATTGTTGTTTCGCCAAGTTCTTATCGAATTATTGAAGGAAACGATACCTATTTTTTTCGTATCCTAAATGTTAATAAACAGAAACTTTAAGAACAAATTAAGACACTTAATAGAACAACTACTACTTAATAAATTAACAAATACTCAAATAAAAACATTGTTTTAATTTTTAAGGCGTCATAGCTTCTTAAAGAAGCACATTTATACTAAGGTATTGTAAATCGGTCGCATTTTTCCCCCAGGAAGCTGTAGTTAAGCTGTGTACCTTCATTTTTTTGTAGAAACAGTACACTTTTAAAATATTGGAAACTCGCTTTAAAAATAACCCTTTCCGCCCTTCTTCGCAAATTAAATTCCATAAAATAGGTGTACTCATTTTTGAGTAACACGGCACTAAATCCATACATTTTCAAATTGTAAATTGTAAATGTGTACCATATTAGCGACTATTTTGATTTCGAAATTTACTGCATACTTTGTAATTCTCATTCTTACGAGTTTGTGCATAAGTTACAGTTTACGTTAATTCTATTAAAAATGGGAGTTTTTTGCAAGCCGAAGTTGCCTTAACCTCACGAGCTTTAGGTAAGGTTCCTTGAACATACATAGAATAGGCAATTTACTACAATAATTCACCGACGAATGAAAAATCGTGTGTTAAACTGACTGAGATTGATTTTAATGACAGTAACGGAGTTACTCCTAACCTTTTTTTTTTATTCGTTATGTTGTTATAAAAGTATGCAGAGTTGGATGTACATGTTTTATCAGAATATCTACTCATATAGGTACACTTAGGATTATATTGATTGAAATTGTCATTTTTATCGTTTTTCATCTTATAATTCTACACTTGGTATCTCCTTGTTGTAAAATTTGTTATTTTTACCTACACTTATCATTCAGAGTAAAAAATTTCCACACTTATTAAAAAATTAGAAGTTGATATTACTTCCGGTTATAACGAAAGGGATATAAGCTTACCGAGCATATTTGTACTCAGTTTAATGTTTCACGTAGAACTGCTTTCATGCTCTAGTAGTGTATACTGGAAATACAAATATGTATGTCTTTTTACGTTTTTATCATTTCGCTACATGTCCATAAGCAAACCACTGATGTCTCTGAGAGCGTAAAATTAACAAGAAAAAATAGTCTGTGATCATTGCATTCACGTTTGCTAAAAAAGCGATAAAACACAATAAGTTGTAAATCAAATTTCAGATTAAATGCACTTATCGTCTAATCAATGAATGGTAACAAGCACTCTGAGTTACATTTATCACCAATGTTCAGGACTATATGTACTATGACAATACTAACCTATTTTGTTAATGTGTGTGATTGACACTCTTCATCAGCTGCTCTCTGTCCTGTTACGGATATACCAGCACAGTCCAGCCGCCTTTTTAAGATCATCCGACCACTTCATAATGGGCCTGCCTATGCTTCGACTTTCTCCCCATAGTCTCCATCATATGATCTTGTTATACCATCCTTCTTGTTTTCTTACTTCGTGGCCGGCCGAGTTCCATTTCAAGCGTTCCATTCGTTTCACTATATCGACTACTTTTGTCTTCTTTCGAAGCCTTTAATTGGTTTTGTGGTCTGTTAGACTTGTGTCCTTCCTTCAAATGCTCTTTGATTGACACGGAATTTGCTTTATGATGCTATTGGTGAAGTTCCATGTTTCAGAACCATATGCTACAACTGGTAATATGCACTGGTTGTATAGTTTTACTTTTAGGTGCATTGGTATTCTCATCTGCATAACGTCTCTTAATCTGCCCTATGCCGCCCAACAAAGTCTTGTTTTCCGTTTAACTTCCGCTGTTTGGTTTTCTTTACTACTGGTCACCAATTATCCCAGACATACATAATTTTCTACTTTTAAATGTTTTTGGATTCCGTTCTAACCTCTGCGCTCGTTTCTTCATTTGTCATTACTTTTGTTTTGTCTGAGTTCATTTCAAGTCCTACACTCCTCGTATCTTTATTTAGGTCATGTATCATTGTTTCTAGCTCCTCTCTGCTCTGGGATATCAAATCAATGTCGTCTGCGAATCTGGAGTTGTTAAGTCGATCTCCTTGTACCAATATTCCTTTATTATTCCAGTCCAATTTCTTGAATACCTGTCAATGTGAGCAGATTCGGGGACAGGACATCTCTTTTTCTTATTCCTCTATGTATATGTACTTGACATTCACTAAGCCTAATATTATAGTTAGTTATATTAGCAGTATTCTCTCAAATGGTAATGTAAATAGACATTTTCTTCTCCGTGTTCTACGGCTGCAACCCCACAGAGTTTACCTTTCTTTGTCTCCAGAATCTCCAGAGTCTCCTGTGACCCAGTCTACTATTTGTAATGCTCTTTCCAACACCGCAGTTTTTCTGTAAATTACCCAAGTTAAGGACGGTCTACTTTTCTTCTTTTCCCATTGGAAACCACTTCGTCAGTGTTTTTGACCATCCAATTTTTGGCATCTGTCGGACGTGCCCATACAATAGGGGTGCTCTACTTTTTGGTGCTGAGCAAGTAACTTCCATATTTCTTCAAATTGTTTCCGTGTGACTTTATCTCTTCTAATTTTCTTTAATGTTTTTTGTGAGTGGCCACAGCTCTGCTTTCTACAGCACGATAATCTCTACCACGCTAAGGAATAGTCTTTTTTTCTGACTGGTCTGATACTTTTGTTCCATATTAAGTCACGTCCTGTTCTTATTGCTCTTTTTCTCATTTTTATTCGCATTGTAATGTCTTTCCTGTAAAACCCGTAAAACTTAGAAGTGATTTCAAATATTCAATGTAGTGTAGGTTTTAATGTCTTAGCTTTTATTTCGATACTTCAGGCAGTTTTCCCTATTCGCCCGTAGTCTGTTTGCTGGTAACCATACAAACAATTGTTAGAAAATTTAAATCATAAAATAAGAACTAAAAGTAATCACGTTTTAACCGAAGACATGAATTAAATATGTTTACAAAAATTATAATTAAAAAAAATCTGTGACGGCCGGGAGTCGAACTCGGATCAACTGCTTGGAAGGCAGCGACGATAACCACTACACTATCTTAGCGCTGATACATTTTTGTTGTACGAAGAAAATAGAATGTTCACGGACCTTACACGAACAATAATCCTGTCGATTTTTGTAATTTACAAATAAGTATAATCATTTGCGTCCTATATACAGGGTGAAATACTTATTTAATATAAACACTGTATCAACATAACCTTCATACTCAAATAATTCACTACTGGTGACGTTTGTTCCTGCTTTTTAGTTGTCGGTATAGTTGGTTGCCTACACAATAGGCGAATTTGACGCGTTTCTTTTAAAAGTAGGTATACATAGGCAATGTATACTAAAAAGAAAAATTCCCTGTATAATATATCATAATACTAAAATAAAAAACTATTATAGGTACACAGTTTAATGAGTTGCTAGAGGTGAAGGCAAATAAGAAATTACAAGCTATTTTTGTAACGCTCGACTGTTACTCTTTGATTGTGTGTTACAGGTTGCTTTATAACACAAACACAAGAAGCAGTTTGAATATTCTACTTATTTCACATTAAATGGCAGCTCCTTTGATTTCATTAGTGTATTAAAATTAAATTGCTAAAACAATTATACGTCGTAATAAGTGTCAGTGTTGCATATGTGTCCCACGTCGTATGTATCATGTGTGATATTAGTTAAAAATCAATGCTAGCAATTATTTGAAATCATATCCATAAAAAATTGAAATAAAGCCGGAAGACAATACCTTCCGATTTTATAGTTTCATATATAAATACCACCGAAACATATGTTCAAATAAAATTCTGTTCCAGGAGAATGGCTCAATATTGCTGTGCATATTGCGAAGCAATTCGGTTTCTCAAACCAAGAAGCAATTTCAAACAAGGTGACATTCAAGTGGTCCGAAATATCTTTGGAATCTCTTAGATTGCAAAATCTACAGTACTTTTGGCTGGGATCGTCTGTTGTTTCATACGTACTTTATTTTGGAATTGGAGGATTTCTGCACGTACGTATTTCTTCAAATTACTCTAGGTTGAATCTACTGTGGTGATGACTTTATACGTGAGCAAGTTTCAAATAAGTATAAACAGGGTATGCAGGCGTACGAAGCAATTTTATTGTTTAAAATTGTTTAGTATAGTAAACGGCAATTTATCAATAGACTGATTTATGTACCATTATATTGGTATATGAATAATTTATGAAAATGTGAACGGTGTTTAGATAATTTTTTGGTATTCACATTTGTAATAAAATATTGTATATCGTATATAAACGAGAACGCACCATGAACGAGAAAAGCCGTGCGTATGATTTTGATGAAAAAGCATGATATGAAGCGGCAAGAATCTAGAAATGAATTTTAATAATTCTTGTCTGTGGAACGCTTTGATCCTTAGAATTATTTTATTGATTCTATGAAAATTAATGAACACCCGAAGTGGATATTGTACGAGCATACGACCTATTCATTTTTTAATTAAGTGGAATTTAGTTATTTATCTCAGAAATACTTTTTCCGTTAATATAGTGGTTCCAGAAATGCTTGCCTTTTATATCATATGTTAGATATTGTAGTTTACATTTTTGTACATGTAAAGTTTTTCATTTGAAACCTCTCATTGCTTTAATTAGCTTCGAATAAGCTGTAAATGTGTCTCATGAGGACTGTGACCAGTTGATAACTTTGTTATGTAAATATGAAACATTACCTTAGACAAGAGTTGAATGATGGGAAGGGTCCTAAAACCAATCAAAACTACAGAAGCATCAGCTCACAAACTATACAAGATGTCATCAACAGCGTGGGGTAGATAGTTCGATGATATGTAATAGTAAACCACAAATTATTGAAATAATTGTTGTATCATTGATTAATTGCCTGATTACTGTGTAATAATTTTATTCCTAAATATATATTGCTTAGTATTATTCGAAACTCTTTTTAAAAAGAAAATTGATTTGACTTCCGGCATAACACCTTCAAGGTAGTTTTCGTAATTGGAATAATAACAGAAATATAAGCTTAATTCAGCATTTGTGGGATCCCCTGTGTAGCAGAAAATATCAAGAAATGTATTAGAAAGACTGGTTGGCAGACTAAATTAACATTAAAAACAGTAGTCGGAACGATACCTTTTTTTAAGTATCGCGACATCGATACCGATACTTTATTAAAAAAAAGTATCGCGATACCGATACTCGATATTGCTTTTAGAAAATATCACGGTACCGATAATCGGTCCTTCAATAAGTAGCACGATACTTTTGACGATACTTTTCTGTTCAGAAATTGAACATTAAGGTTTGGGCTTTGAGGTGGGCCAAATTTCAAAGTTAAACAAATTTTTCATAACGGCGTGTTTAAAAGACGTTTGTTAAAGATTAAAATATTTCAAGAAGCATGGGAATAAGATAAAATAATAACTATTGTTATTGTTAATCCTTTCAATGTGGAAATGATAAACAGCTTAACATACAGCCTCGGGGTTTTACATTTTACCCCATTCAAATATTTCTACTTAGTATATAAAAGAGTTTACAGGTATAGGAATTGGAATTACCTGTTTATTTTGATTTTCTAGTGTTCCAGCAAAATTGTATCGCCAAACTATCGCAAATCCGCGATACTCTATAATTAAAAATAGTACCGCGGTACCAATATAAAATACTTTTATTTTTGAAACAATAATCGATACTAAAAACTATCACAAAGAAACATACATACAAAAATATTGATTCATATTTCAGATATAGGATTAGATTATGCAAAAACAAATTGGAATCGAAACCTGACATTCAATAATGGCAGTTTCCACAAGTAATCACTGTATATGATTAAAAATAGGTATATCGAACTTATAAAGCCATTCCGATTTCTACCCAAACCATCATTTTTGATGCACCGGTCTTATAATTAAGATAGCTATTTTGTATCGTTGGCAATAATTTCAGAAAGGTGCGTGTACCGATTTTTCGTCGTAGAAAGATTAATGAACAAATAAAGATAATACTTGAATCATATAACGCAACCCTTACAGACACATTAGACAAGTTTGAAAGTTTCCAAATAAGAATTAAAATCATTAAATATTTATTAACAAGTTAAAACAATATTAAATATTTGACAGTCAGTTATGTATTGTCTTATTATTGATGGTTTTTAATATGTTGTATCGTTTAGTATTATTTGCTTTAACGATTACTGAACCATTCGGGTTTATAGCTATACTTAAACAGCCTTCTGCAGTTTGAAATATGTGTTTGTTTACCGTTTGCAATATAATGGTGAATATATTAACAATAATTAGGAGTTTCTAGCCTCACCATACACTTATTCTAACGTTCTTGCCATTTCTAGAGATAGTTAGAAAAATCTACTTCTGTAAGTTCTTTTAGGCGCTCGGTTGCGGGTGTTAGAATCTCTGCCTCGAAACGTGCTTGTTTCGTTGTTAATTCTATCCAGACGTGTTAGATCAGGCGAATACGGCGGGTGCGGAGCACGGCAATAATTTTCTGTCGGTTGAAATCATGCGAACCATAAGGCAAGTTTTAATTTTGCCCTCACTTGCTGCATTTCTAAATGATATATCAATATTTGGTAGACTGGGCCAAATGAGATGTTGACGTCGTCAGTTGATTCTCTGACTCCCATCTTCGGGGAAAGCAATAACTTTTAAAGTGTTTTTTGATATTGAAGGGCGACCTGATTTTTGCTTGTTCGTAGCTGATTCCGGAACATCACGAAATCGTTAAAACTATTTGCACACAATTTTTAAGGGAACAGCTTCATCTCCATTTATATTTTCTGATACTGTTACAGTTTTGCCCAGCCTGAAACAAAATTCATGTTCTCTTGTTGTTGTTGACCTAATTGTAAAAATTCTCAGAAAGTCTTCATACAACTGAGAATTTCAGCCGATCAAGCACATATCTACTTCCCGGAAAATCTTACACAGCAGTACGGTCACCTTATTGTTTGGTCAAACCTCGTATATGCGCACAGTAAATTTTGAAAGCTGCACGTTTTAGACCTTCTCGGTGGTATTGTAATAGAAGATGGCATCTGGTTGTTTCACTTCAAGCCGAAAATAAAGAAACAACCGATGGAGTGGCACTATACAAGCTTTGATAATGTAGAAAGCAAAGTGATTAACCTAGGCATACTAGCTGCCACGGAATGAAAGACGCATTCGGTGGACCATCTATCATTAGAGAGGAAGTTGAAAGAGCAATTGAAAAGGCGAAGAACAGAAAAGCAGTCGGGCCTAATGAAACACCAACCGAACTATTAATTATTACAAGAACACGGAAAAAAAAGTTTTAACGAACATATTTAACTCTAATTGCAACACCGGAATCATTCCATTGTACTGGCTAAAGTCAACTTTTATAACATTACCTAAAAAAGACAAGCCAAAAGAATGTAACGACAACCGTACAATCAGTCAGAAGAGCCACCTGTTAAAGGTCTTCTTAGGTGCGATACATGAAAGAATCTACCGCAAAGTTGGAGATACTCAATTTGGCTTTCGCAGCTAGGAACAAGAGAAGCACTATTTAGCATCCAGGTATTACTACAAATATGTAGAGATGTAAACAGCAACGTATTTATAGGTTTTATCGATTTAGAAAAGGTTTTTGACAAAGATCGACAGTATAAAATGATAGACATTTTAAAAAATACAGGACATGCTGATAAAGGTATTAGAATTATAGGAAACCTGTACTGGCAGCAAAAGGCCTGCGTTAGAGTAGGTGATAGAACAACAGAAGATATTTTAATACGTAGAGGGTCAGGCAAAGATGTGTCTTCTCGCCGCTAATTTTTAATATCTATTCAGAATGGATAGTTAGAGAAGCAGTAGACAAAATTGAAGAGGGAGTAAAAATAAATGGGATGCCAGTTAATAATCTGTGATGAGCGGGTGATACTGCACTTCTGGCTAATAGTCTAGAAGGATAACAAACACTTTTTGATCGGATAGCAGAGGCTTCCGAGAGATATGGCTTAAAGGCGAATACCAAGAAAGTCAAGCACATGACAGTTAGCAAAGAAAAACTGAGTGATCACTTTATTTGCATTAACGAAGTACAGTTAGAATGGATTGACAAATTCACATACTTGGAATGTACCATCAATAGTAATTGGGATCATGCATTTTAAATTAGGTTCGGCACTGAAAGAGCCAGAGTGGCATTCATACGCCTTAAAAGAGTTTTGTGTGGTCGTAACCTTAATCTAGAACTGCGTATGCGGTTAGTACGTTGCTATGTGTTCACTGTTTTACTGTATGGAGTAGGAGCATGGACACTAACTGAAACAACCCTCAAAAAACTAGAAGCATTTGAACTGTGGGTATGTAGGCGTATGTTGCATATAAGTTGGTTCGATCCGATACGAAACGAGGAAGTAATGGCGAGAATGCAGAAAGACAAAGAAATTATTCAGACGATTAAAATGAGAAAATTAGCATACTTCGGACACATAATGAGATATCCGGAAATATATAACATCTTGCATCTAATTATACAAAGGAAGATTGATAGCAAATGGAGCCCTGCACCTCATAGCTGAAAAATCTGAGGTAATAGTTCGGACAAACTACAGAATCACTTTTCAGAGTAGCAACCAATAAAGTAATAATATCCAACATAATTGCCAACGTTTGCTAAGCGTATACGGTACTCGAAGAAGAGGATACTAGCTGCCAGAGGAAGTCCATTCAAGTCTTCGAAGCCTCCTGTCATCACCTTTCCAACGAAAGGAATAGCTTTCAATTTCTGCTTCTAAAGAGATCTTCCACAGTGCCACGCACCGATTGTGGCGTTGTTTCTTCTTTTATGTGTTAGGGCAGCCTTGTGCAGTTTTTGGTCACGATGTGACCTAAGTGTGAGTGAGTGACTTTATGGACATTTATTCCAAGGTTGTGAAAATCAATCATGAGTGACGGTGACTATATGAAAGAAAATAGATCGTAAAGTATTATTTGTAATGCGAAAAATATTAAAGCCGTAGAATAAATATATAAAAAATGGGACGTACTACTCCGGTGCGATAGAAAAAAGTTAATCACGGTGTCTTTTAGAACAAAACCGTCATGTGTTTGATTAGAGAAAGAAGCGATTACAGTCTCATAGAAGTAGCGTGATTAACCATCAACGCCCAATCATTACTGTTCAGAAGGTCGCGATTGAGTTTTTTTATCGCACCTTATAATACATGATTATCTTCTTGTTTAAGTATACTACACATGCAAAATGTGAACACAAATAACTAATGGTACAATTACCTAGAAATTATCCATAAAATTTTGCGGACCATTTCAGCTTAGTTGTTATACGATTTTTGTTAATAATCACAGATTAAGATCTATATTTTAGGTTTTACTATTGTACCAAAGCAGTAAAAGTCAGTCAGTATTTTTACAATCAAATTTTATTCCAGTCTTGTAAAAATTTCAACTGTGTAAAACCGTTAAATATAAGAAACAATGTTTTGCCATTTTCTTTTGAGCTTGATAGCCAGCTTTTCTGAAACGGCCTGTAAAACGAAAACATAAACAGAAAGAGGTGAAAATTGCTTTTTATGGGTACGCATAAACATTTGTCGCAAGGGAAGAAACAGAAGGGACTGCCATAAACTTTTAAGACTTGTTTTCATGCATGAGTAATCGGACAGCCTTTTCCTTTCCTATTTGCAGTGGTATTTCTACGTGCGTCAACGTGATCGGCCAAAGGAATGGAAGTGTCAACCCAAAAAGTTCATGAAACCAGATTTAGAGAGACACGAAATTATCATGGGATGTAGCACCCTCTTTATACTAAATATTGTATCTAGTATTATGGCTTGTTACATTGCAAATGGAGGATACAGCACAGTGTACTACACATTTAACACCGAGTACCCTTGGTGGTGGACTGTTATTCAGCTTCCACTCCTTTTCCTTTATCAGGTTTGTTTATTAATAGTACTATTCCACATATCAAGAAATAGACCAGATTCAGTAGTTTAAATTTCTACTAACGTATATACTGTTTGTTCTAAAACAAACAATAAACTTGTCAGCTAGCAGCTTGTCTGTCACGGATTGTAGAATATTTCTTTTCAGAGCTATAGTTTAGCCCCATATTTTCTATCGAATTTAAATGGTTAGTACGGAAATGACATCAATTTTGAATTTTCAAAGTAGAATATGAATTTTCCTTAAATATTTTGAATGTGTATTCCTTTACATACAAAATGCGTTAAAAAATTATGATAGGATAGACGATTTTCAGGATAATAAAATCTAGAGCTTTTAACTATCAGAGGTTAAAGCTGCTATTGATGTAATCATAGAAATCGTTACAAATGTGACACAACTTGAAACATATATTTTCAGAACACTTCAGCAATTACAAATCTTATGCAGCCCATTTTTCAATATTTCTAAAATAAACTAATATGAAATTATCATAAAATTATATACTGTAATGAGACAGTATTAAACATGATCTCCAAATCCGACATCATATTATTTTTTGCTTCTATGAATTCACACCATCTTCCGTTTATTGGGTGTAAAAAATTTAGCTTTAATACATTTCAAAATTGTTGTTTTTTGCCATCAAAAAATTGTTGAAATACCATCACTTTTGTATTAAACTGGACTTTCCAAATAGTGGGCAATGCATAAGACGTTATATTTAGAAAATGTAAAGATTATATAGCTTCTTCTTATTTACGGAAGTACTAGATGGCGTTTAATTCGTCATTTCGGAAACAAAAATGGTTATAAATTACAGTTCCAAAAAGAAATTTTTGCAAACCATCGTAATTTTTATTGGAGTTGAATAGTTATTTTGGCAATTAAGTTGCTATCTTCAGTAAGAACTGATGAACTTACAGTGTCTGAAGTAACTTTGGCTGAAGATAGTAACGGTAAGTCAACAAGGGAAGTTATTAGACAGAAGCTATAAGCTCATATTCGTAGATGGTCTACTATCTATAGATATTTCGCTAGCCAGTGGCGAAACTATCTGCTTCGGTTCAAATTTAAATGGTCATTTAAAATTACTTAGCTCGTTACGCACAATGCAAGCTGTCATTAATTTGTGCAGGTAGTCAAGCCACTGGGAAACGAAATCCAATAATTTACATGTATTACATCGTATCAGTTTGGCAGACATTTAAATTCTCTAAATTTTAACCTTTATAATTACCCAATAGTTATCTTAATTAACAAATTGTCACTTTATAAGGACCTACTGTATACGAGCTACTGCCATTACAAATTAGCATTCTGTTTATAAGCTTGTTCGCCAGCATAGGGTGATGATGAACAATAAAATTAATACAATTGATAAGTGCCTGGCTTAGCTTACTATCAAAATAGGTATACATTAACAGGCAAACTTGTTACTTGTAAATCTCAGTCAAAATGATATTTTAATAGAAATTCGAATCCTGAAACGCAAATGCTCCGGAAAGTTTCAGGTAAATGTTGTTTACTAAATGTAGGACTAAGTATAAGCTGCCCTAATTAATAGTCTGCTGTAATAGGATTACACCACGTACTGGCTCCACCGGTCGTATCACCACCCCCTTCTCTACAAGCATTTTCATAAGCTTCACCACAAGTATACGCATCCTACTGCGTTCTCTGTGACGGCAATTCATCCTGTGGAAGCGGTACATATTCAATTAGTATCTGCGGCACCATTATTCATTATTCCGGTGCACTGGGGTAAGTAATATCCTTTAAGGATGGAATTTGTCAAAATTATTAAGTTTATTGCGGCTAGGACATTCACTTTTTCCTTTAGCATTCTGCAGGACAGCATAAAGAAAACTGCCATTCATCACAGCTATTTAACTAACTTTATCTTAATCTCAGGAAATGGATGGTAGTTTCACGTAACAGTTAATTGTGAAGGGATTTCGTTTCACGGTTACTATTTTGTGTCCCAAAGCCTTTTATCAAAAGCCCACGCCAACTTAGCACCTAATTATTATAACTTGTATGACAATCAATTGTCGCGTGAAGCTCTGACTTTAATTTCTTTCGTGCACGAAACGGTAATTTACCTTCATTCCGGAGTTGTTTGTTGTAATAATAATAAAATAAATTAATTGGCGTAACGTTCGTGCACCAGGTCTTTTCTAAAAGTATAAAGTTTAGCTTTATTAAGTGAATGTTTTCCTCATTATGTAGTGTTCTATTAAGTCGTTTTATGTGAATATATATTGGTTCTAGGTTGCTTCTATACGGTTGCTATGTATGCGTATTATCATGGCATAATAGATCATTCCGGAGTAAATTTCAAGTCGTACTGGTGGCAGCCTTGGCAACCCGATGCTATCTTTCACGATAACCACCACCAGTATTTTCATGTTAATTTTGGATTCAATTGTTTCTTCTGGGATAAGGTAAGTGAGATAATTGTGGATATTTAGGTGCTACGTTAATTCAAATAAACTTTATAATGTTTGATATAGAAAATCTGTACTAAATTTCAATTTCAAACAATGCTGAAATATTGTTATTGCCTCAATTGTGTGGTTATTTTATTTTATTGGCAGACTTTTCATGACACAACAACTACTAAGATCTTTTAGAAAATACCATTTGTTAAAATGCTTGAGAATAAATAATTTCTTAATGAAAAAGTATTAATTAAAGTACCAGAACTAAGCTGAAAACCTGCATTATTGTTGTGGCAACTGTTTATGGCGTCAATTACAAAAGCCTGTTGTAGTTGAAATACATTTATTGTATTACAATGACTGTTTATTATTACATTTTTATAATACAGTGTATTGCATACGTTATTTTAGAACTAAAATTAAGTTCAATTTGTATACATGTATTATTTTATTATAGCTTCATGGAACCTACAGACGTAAGGATCGCGTATATACCGAGGATATATTTTTTGGAACTGGGAAAGATATCTCTGAAGTAACACAAGCGGAACTGGAAGCAGATCTACAAGAAAGGCTTTCCGAAAATCCAACAGCATACCGCAAAAACCAAAACGAGTTTAAACTAACGCAGAAAGAATTAAAATTACTAAACAAAACAAACAAAAACAACAATTCTGAGAAGCGTAAGAAAGTTAGATAGCTTTATAATCCTCTCATAGTTTTTCCCGCGTATTTTATGTATAACTGTCACATTTACCTTGAAATGCTTGTATTAAAATGTATGTGTTCGCAAAAGGAAAATATTTAAAACAAGTGCGAAGTTCTCACCGACGTGTTATCAATATCAATTTTGCAAATCCCTGGAGGATTTGAAGATGGTCGATGCATAGCCATCTCAATGAAATCGATAGTTTCAAACTTTAGTACCACGTTTTATGATCCATAAAGCAACTTTGATGTGCAAGAACATTTTATATGTTATCTTGCCCTGCTATCGTTCCCGTTAAAACCCCCCGCTCGCCATTTTGTTGTCTTAGTGCCCTTTCTTTTATGTTGAGAATATGTGCAGCGCATTCATAATGCCTATCTAATAGAAACTTAATTGTCAAATTAAGAGCTGCAAAGTTTGTTGGGTACCATTTTACGTAGTTAAACGAGATCTTTGATGTGTGATAGTCAATATATTTGTTATTATATAAGTTTATAGTTTGCTGTACATTTAGTGATACAAAATTAACGTCTGTAATAGGTCTAAAATCATATTGATATGTTATATTTTTATTTCCGGTAGGTTAAGAAATAGCATATATCTTTATTTTATATGTATTTCATAGTCTAAGTAAAATGTACATAGATTGTAACAAATATAGACCTGTACAATCTATCAATTAGTGTACTATTTTTTATTCCATGTTGTTTACGTAGATGCAATACTAATTAATTGTCATTCGTGTAGGTTTTTGTCCGAATATCTGCTTATAGAAATTGCTGTATCTATGCTTATCTAGTCGTCTCGAGTAACATCATCATATGTAGGTAAATATTTGCGTTTGCCTTGCATTTATATTACTTTTATAGAAAAATTTATAAGAGGGAAAATCTGAAGTAGATCGGAGGAGCTTTCATCTTTTTGTGCTATAAATCTTAGAAGAGCGGTAGGTACATATCCTATAACGTAATGCTTTTAAACACAACTGAATATCAAGGAAAAACAGGTTACGCCAAGAACATTTTATTGTCTGCACTACCCTACATAAACTGTACATGGTGTTCCCATTAATTTTCCCTATGCTGCTGTTTCGCTTATTGTAGGAGAGCAAAAGTAGGAATAAATGTGAGTTGAATAATATGTTCGGTTATAAATACCTACTACTGCTTTAGCATCTTATTTCCATTTCAACATTATGATATTGCATTATCGAATGACGTAATTAATGTAGTCGACGAGAGACGTTTCACGGATATGGAACCATTATTAACCTTTGTGTTTATTTTATTCGCCATATTTAATTTTTATACAATTGAGCATTGATCTGCTTCAGAAAGTTAAATATGAGACATATTTGAACGCCGTTTTTAAGTTACGAAGTTACAATACAAGCGTTTTCTTTGCATATGGTCTCCTTTATGATAAGAGGTTGACAATTCTGATATACACACAACCAAACTTATATGGAATCACCCAATATTTCTTACTAATAATAAGAAATTTATGAAACTTTGTTATGCAGATAAGAGATACAGGTTTTGTTGGAAATAAGATAACTAATTGATAGAACTGGATCAGGTGTACATTGACAAATTTTAATATTTGTGTCCAGTTGTAAAATGGAAGTGCCAGAGTAAATTTAATTTCGTGTTCAAAAAAGGTAATATGCCCTACGTAGGTTTGTCAGATGTTCAGAGGGAAAGAATTGTTGCTCTTGTTCAGTAGGGAATGTCACAAAGGCAAATCGCAGCAACGGTGGGCGTCTCGCAGGGTGTTTCGAAAACCTACGCAAGATTTTTAGAATTGGAAACGCTCAAGAATAGGCTTAGACAAAGTCGTCGAAGAATAAGTAGTGATCGACAAGACCGGTTTTTAATTTAAATAGCTAGAAGAAATCCAACCTCTTCTCATCCGGAACTCCAAAAGCAACTTTTGCAGGCTACAGGTGTTGGTATTTCAGTTGAAACAATACGAAAGAGACTTCGTGTGTGCAATTTATTTAGCAGGAGACAGTTAAGGATTCCCGAGTTATCCAGACAGAACAAAATTGATCGGCTAAACTGGTGTCTGTTACACCAGAACTGGACAATTGAAGATTGGCTAAATATCCTATTTTCAGGTGCAACCAGAATTGGACTGAGCTCAGATGACCGTCGAATTCGGGTTTTAAGAGGTCAAGGCAGACAAGCTAGACTGGAAACTGCCATATCTGTTCCAAGATATAAAGGAAGAACAGTAATGTTTTGAGGAGGTATTATGATGGAAGAAAAAACACCTTTGCGTCTTTTACGGCAAATTTGAAAGGGTCGCCGGTATGTTGATTTGGTGCTAGAACCCATCGTTAGGCTTTGAAATATTTTCATATTCATGCATGATAATGCTCCTCCACATATCAGCAGAGTTGCCACAGATTTTCTAGAAACAGAAGATGACACTGTTCTGAGATGGCCTGCCTACTCACCTGATATGAATCCCATTGAGCATGTGTGGAACTTCATGAAAAGGTGGATTAGAGCTCGAAGGGATAATCCAGGAAATGTGAATCAGCTCATTCAAGCCGTCCTAGAGGAATGGGCAAACTTACCT
Source organism: Limonius californicus (assembly GCA_014611495.1). Lineage (NCBI taxonomy): Eukaryota > Metazoa > Arthropoda > Insecta > Coleoptera > Elateridae > Limonius > Limonius californicus. The sequence continues at coordinate 11,218 of JABXWE010006107.1, read as the reverse complement.
AAAGAACAAGTTGACAATTTGATTAGAAGCATTCCCCGTCGGATTGAAGATTGCATTAGGGATAAAGGTGGCAACACCGACTATTAAAGTGAAAAACAAGTTTTTATTTCTCTTTAATCAACCATTCCAATTCTTTAATTTTTACATTTTGAGTGCTTTTTTGTTAATTTCAAGCATTTGTTACATTTTTTTATTGTTAATAATTAAACTGGTTTAGTATAAAGTGCCTTTCATTTTCTATTAATAAAATTTCAGTAGTTCTTAACAAAATCGGAAAAACTGGGTGATTTCATATAAGTCTGGGCGTGTATCTATATATATATATATATATATATATATATATATATATATATAGTGTCCCAAAACTCCTGGGACATAGAGCTACTACGTATTCTAGAGGTCAAAAGAAGTCTATTGGACCCAACTTTGTCATATACCAAAATGTACCGTTTGCCCGTGAGAGGAGTTCAAAGTTTACTTAAAAAATCACATTTTTGTATGCTGTTCAGAAACGTGTGGACCAATTTTAATGAAATTTGGTACCTGGGCACTTCAAAGGAAGCCACTACTTTCAGTAACGAAAGAAACCCAAAGAAAATTGGAGAAGGGTTAAAACCACCCCCACCCCCTGATAAATTTGTTCAGAATTTTTTTAAGGATGATGATACGATTCTATGTTTTTTTAAGGTGAAGACTTATTCATTAGCTTCATTTTTTGACTCTTGTAAAAACTCCGTAATTCGTATAGTTTCGAAGAAAAAAAATGTTTACTCAAACACTGATAACCGATATTATTATTGCAGGTTTAATTGTATTACAAAATTTAGTTGGCCGTAGACACAAAAATAAAACAAAGCTGATAATTTTGATAGGAAACAAATTCATAATCATCTCAGTTGATTGTTGACAGTAAATTTTTCAATAATTGTTCACTGTTTGTTGTTTTTGTATTCTTTTTTGATATGTTAACCATCCTTGCTGCTTTAATTGTTGTTGTTGTTGCTGCTGTTATTTTTGCCGCTATCAAATATGGATTTCCCTTTCAATGAGCAGACCGACATGTTATTAGTTCTTGGATACTGTCAAGGTAACTGCCGCGAGAGTGTCCGCGTGTATCAAGAGAGATATCCAAATCGAAGAATTCCAAATCACAAAACTTTTGCTCGTATCGAATGTCGTCTTCGAGAAACAGGAAGTTTGCAGCCAGCCAGATTTAACACTGGAAGACCTCGACAAGCCCGAATACCCATTGTGGAAGAAGCAGTTCTTCAAAGGATTGATAACAATCCTGAGATCAGTACCAGAATATTGTAACGTGAAACTGGGATTCCAAAAAGCACTGTAAGTCGGATCCTTGCCGATCAATTAATTCGTCCTTTTCACATCCAGCCAGTTCAAGAATTATCGCCACTTGACCACGAATCACGTTTAAATTTTGCAGAAATTATTCGGGAGCGCAGAGTAGTCGACGATGGATTTCACTCTAATATCTTGTTTACTTATGAGTCTTGTTTTACGCGTCGTGGCATGACAAACCTACACAATGAACATATTTATGCAGATGAAAATCCACATGCTGTTAAAGCTAGACATTATCAACGAGAATTTAAAATTAATGTCTGGGTCGGAATTATCGACAATATTTTGGTTGGACCGTTCCGATTGCCTGATCGTCTGGATGGCGCTAGTTACCTTCTTTTTCTCCAAGAAACTTTGCCAGAGTTATTAGAAGACTTGCCCCTTAATTTGCGTCAAAAGATGTTTTTCATGAACGACGGTGCACCACCTCATTTTGCACGTGCCGTAAGAGAATATCTAAATGAACAATTTGCTGATAGATGGATTGGTAGGGGACAAGAAGCACCCATTCAATGGCCACCGCGGTCTCCAGATTTAAATCCTTGTGACTTCTTCATATGGGGAGCGTTAAAAACAAAAGTATACGAGGTACAAATTAATAATGCTGAACAACTGTGGGACAGAATTCAAAATGGTGTAAACGCACTACGAGAAAACGACGATGTTTTAAGAAGGGTGCATTTCAATTTTTTACGTCGTGTTGACCTCTGCATCAATGAAGGTGGAGGTCACATTGAACATTTGTTGTAAAAAAGTTTTATTGTTGTGTCTACGGCCAACTTAATTTTGTAATACAATTAAACCTGCAATAATAATATCGGTTATCAGTGTTTGAGTAAACATTTTTTTTTCTTCGAAACTATACGAATTGCGGAGTTTTTACAAGAGTCAAAAAATGAAGCTAATGAATAAGTCTTCACCTTAAAAAAAACATAGAATCGTATCATCATCCTTAAAAAAATTCTGAACAAATTTATCAGAGGGTGGGGGTGGTTTTAACCCTTCTCCAATTTTCTTTGGGTTTCTTTCGTTACTGAAAGTAGTGGCTTCCTTTGAAGTGCCCAGGTACCAAATTTCATAAAAATTGGTTGACACGTTTCTGAACAGCACACAAAAATGTGATTTTTTAAGTAAACTTTGAACTCCTCTCACGGGCAAACGGTACATTTTGGTATATGACAAAGTTGGGTCCAATCGACTTCTTTTGGCCTCTAGAATACGTGGTAGCTCTATGTCCCAGGAGTTTTGGGACACCCTGTATATCATTTCAGTTTTTACTTTAATACCGCACTAATTTGAACTCACAGACCAAATTTACAACAAATATTTAAATATTATAGAAGAACTCTTAAAGTAAAGGATTTTAAAAAATGGAATGTTACCGAGAACAATGTTCCAAACAATGAGCAACATTAAAAGTATTAATTTTTGAAAAATAATGTTTATAAGCAGTATCAAAAAATTATTTAGTATCGTTGGTATAGCCAAAATAATTTTTCTAGTAACTTACATAACCGAGATATTAAGCCGAATCGTATGTGGTTTTCTAAGGCGTGATGCCCACCAAGTGTCGCGTATTAGGCATGCGACAACCGGGTGTGCGAACAAGGAAACGGGAGCTCTGACCTTCCGGATTACAAGCCAAGCACTTTCATGGGGTGTAGAGCCTTACCACTGCCAAACTCACAGGCTACTACTACTGATTCTCGGACTATACCGATATTGCAAGCGCTCGGTTCAAGTTTAGAACGAGCTTCGTCTCCACTTAAACGAGCTTGTTTGTGCGCAATCGGCGGCCAGGCTTTCAGCTATACTGGTCAAGTTGTACTTGGATATATAAATTTTTACTGACGGTATTATGAACCAGAGATGTCTGTTTAATATGCGTGACTGGCTTAAGTAGAGCTCATTTAACTCAGACAAAATTTGACCAATACGGTATTGTATTGAAATACATAAAGCATAAAATATCAAATCTACCAAATAAGCATCTGTGATTAATAATATCGTCAAGAAAAATGTGGATATCGCAGACTCTTGTGATACGTATTATGGCAGTTCTAAGTAGTTAAATCTTTGATTTCCTCAAGGTTAATAATTATAATCTTTTACCATGTTTAATACGATCTTCAATGGCACACAATATGGCAATTTAAAAATTTTCCTCTTACAGTTTTTTGCCAATGGTTACTTTTTTCTAGTAAAATTGAAAATATTGCAAATGAGTTATTAAATACATGGGCAGAAGAAAGTAATACAAAAGGCAAATAATTATGAAGTGTTGTTTAAGCCAGCTTAAGAAACTAGAAATTCATTTACTTGAGAAGTAAATATTGTACCACAAAAACATCTTAATTTCTGATAAATGTTTTACTTTGAAAAAGATTTTAATTTATTTTTGTGTTAATTCTTAATACATTTTTTCTGAAAAATTTAATTTACAAATGACAAAACATTATTTTTGTGAACGAATAGCTTCCACTTTTATTTTGAGGTTAGGTTAGACCATAGATGTTTAGTTTGATTTAAATAAAATAATAACTCACAATAGTTGGAGTGGCAGTATTTAGATAACTCAATTCAACTTTAATTTTGCCTCACTTCTATAGTTTTAGTAGCTAAACTGGAGTACTTTTATATTGAGCCCCGTGCTATCTAAATTTCTATTATATCTTGTATGTATGTGTGACCCAGTTTCACCTCCTGTATAGAAGTAGAAACTATTCGTTCATAAAACTAATATATCCACATTGTAAATGTATAAAAATGGCTGCAGCATTCATTCAAAAATTATATTTTTCAAAAATTTTTCCACTTCTCAAAATAAACTTTTTACGAACAAAATAAGTTTTGCTTTTCTGACTGTCCAAATTGTTAAAACCAATCGGAAGTAAATCTTAAAAATACGTATTTTGAAGGAAAAAAAGCGGAATGAATAAAAAATATTGTTTACTTTAGTCACTAGAGTATTTCAATAAATAATAGACATTTTATCAAAACAAATCTTACACTATTTCTAAAACTATGTCAACGGTAGGTACTATATACAGTGTATCAGAAATAGGTACAAATATTTAAACCAGTAATAGATTGACTCAAATAGAATTCAATGGTACTATTCATTATTCAAAATGTTTTGAATTAAAAAATATAATAAAATTTTGTTTGAGAACTGCTGATGATACATAGAAAATGCATTTAAGTTGTAGAAGGTTATTACCTAATTATACAGTAAATCCAAAGAGGCAAACACGTAAAAACTTGTCTGGCTTGTGATAACAACAACAGACTGAATAAAAATTACCGACCTACCTAACAGTATTGGTTGTGGCAGGCGATAAGAAATTTTTTTGCACTTCTATCTTACTCTCCTTTGCATAACATGTCTTTGAACTCAAATTTTCAATTATTATTTTCTCATATCTTAAGGGTCCCATTGTCAAAGAAATGTTTTTTCTAGTTTGTATATATTGTAATCTACCATCCGATTTAATATTTGTATATATTTCTGATACATCCTGTATATGTTAAATTAGTAGAATTGCACTTACTAAATGAAGCTTCATTGTCCTATTGTATCTGACAATATTTAGTGTAGGTATATAACCTTTTAAGTATGTAATTAAGCCTCTTACGACAGCAATTATTTAGGTGGTTTGTGGATCATCCTACTCTATTTTCAATTTTATAGGAATGGCGGGTTTTGGTAAAAAACTGAAAGAGTAAAAAAGATTGACTTTAAATTCTGCATCTTGTAATACACAAAATTATTTAGTGAAATGTGCCATAAGAGCTTTTTATTCAGAAAAAATTGCAAACTAATAATAATAGCTTGATATTTATTAAGAGCTTTGCCAAGAAGTTATTGGTTCTACTAGTCAACATAGAGGGTTTGGTAAATTTGATTACTTTAGCTCGAATTATATACAAGAGTTATTCAGTACGATCAGCTTTTCTTTATCACTTAGATGTAATACTTTGTATGTATAGATTGCTAAAATTTGGAACTACCGATTTCTAATACCATTCATTATCAGTTCATAACATTTGTGCCATTTGTGAACTCGCATTTTTCAAATATTTCGAACTGTACCTAAAAATCACTGTTTTCTTAGAGATGTTTCGCCAATCTATAGTAGAGATACAACTAGCTATGAGTTAAGTGAGGTTAGATCAGCGGTTCTCAAACTTTCGTATTTCGCCCCCCCCCCTTTCACAATGAATAATTCTGTGCCCCCTGAATAATATAAGATAGGTGAGAATAACTTAATACGCAGGAACTTATTTAACTTGATTTGACAATATTGACTACGCTGCCGTGTGGTGCAGTCGCGCCGCATTATCACCTGATCTATTGTTACCCGAATGTTCGCGGCAGACACCGATACGTCTCGAACTTTCTGGATTGAAAATACGCGACTATAAAAGCAGCGGCAGCGCGTCAGTTGTTAGTTGTGTCGTTGTGACTGGGTTACATAAGAGAGCTCGTCAGTTGGAGTCCAAACGCTGAAAAAATTATTATAGTACCAGCGCTAATCCCGTTATAAAATCAAAAAACACGAAAATATGACCAAACATACTTAAACTTCGGCTCTACAAGCACTGAAATAGATAGTGAAGAAATGTGCCGAAGAATTAACGATATATCTGTGGATATTCAGCAACAGCTTGAATCTGAGTTAGTTGGAAAATTATTTGCCATACAACTCATTTGATTTGCTATATCAGATTCTGTCGGGGAGCTGCAATAGTTGAAGACTTGCTATTTTGCAAGCCTATACAAGAAAGAACAACTGCTGTCGCGTTGTTCAGAATTACAAATGATGCGATTGGAAGCGCAAACTTGCAGTGGAAGGACCGTGTTGGAATTTGCACCGATGGAGCTCAAGCCATGTCTGGTAGATATAACAGTTTACAAGCATTTGTGAAGAAGGAATCTCCAAGAGTAGTCTGGACACACTGCATGATTCATCAAAATCGCTAAGTCCTCGGCTCAATATTGTTTTGATAGTAGTTATTCTTTTTCTTCTTCACTTCACGGGATAGGTATTTCATTACCTGTTCCGTGTTCACGATTTTATTGTCGCCATCTTTTCCGTAGTCTACCAATATCTCTTCTTCGTCTTGGTTTGTATTCCAGGATTTGTTTGGGAGTTCAATTATCATTCATTCTATAGATATGTTGTATCCACTTCTCTTTATTTTCTTCTATTCTGTCGTTTATCGAGTATATGTTTAATTTTGTCCTTATGTCTTCGTTACGTATTTGGTCTTGTATTCTAAATCCTTACTCTTCTTAAGAACTTCATCTCAGACGACTGTATTCTGCTTTTATCTCTTTGAGATAACGTCCATGTCCATGTCTCGCTCGCATATATTAGAACAGGTGTTGCCATTACTTTTATAGAATTTTAGTTTTGAATCTTTTCTAGTTTTGTTGCCTAATGTTTTGTGTATTGTTCCACACATCATCTGATATTTATGTAGTTTTTGTTTACGTCGTTGTCATATTCGTAACTTATGTCACATCCTAAATAGGTAAAATACATCCAAGTACATCCAAAGCACTGGATGGCTTGCATGATGCCCAAATTGGGGAGTTGCTGGGGAGGCAGCACAATGGATCCACCTTTGTGGCCTAACTGCACGTGAGGTAACTCACCCTCCCAAAATCTACAATGACAATGACAATAGGTAAAATGGGATACTTGTTTTATGCTCTTATTATTAAGTATTATTTTAGATCGTACTGGGAATTTTCCTTTACAAGCCATAACTTTCGTCTTTGTAATTGAAATTTTAAAATTATATTCTTCACTTTTCTGAACAATTATCTGGTCATCTGCGAATAGCAAAGTTTTTATATATGTATTCTGAGGACTTAATCTTATTGATTTATTATTATTGGTTCCCTCCTTTCTCACCCCGTATTTATTATTCTTTGATTTTTTGCATACAAACTTTGAACTGTTCGGTTAGATGTTTGGATATCCTCTTTTCTGTAATATATTCCATAATTTTGCTCTCTTTACTCGATCGAAGGCTTTCTCATAATCTATAAATGCTAAGTGTGTCTCGAGGTTAAATTCATGTCGTTTCTCTATCATTTGTTTTATTACCGTTACATTATCACTGCACTATCATCCTTTCCTGAACCCAATTTGTTCTTCAGATAAAAGTACATCTATGATTATCCGAAGGCGATTATTGATTATTTTAGAATAGATTTTGTACACTGTATTTAAGAGGCTGATTCCTCTATAATTTTAGCATTTATTTCATCCTTTTTTAAATAGTGATATCACCTCTGCTGTTCTCCAAGTTTCCAGGATTTCATTTTTCTTCCTGCATTCATTTAGTAAATGTAACAGTCTTAGTTCAAAAAAAAAAGGGGCTGCATACTTTACTAGTTCTGTATTTAAGCCATCCGGCCCTGTTGCTTTTCTGTTTTTTGTTTGCTTTAGCGTTTCTTGTAATTCTTCTAGAGTGATAAGATCCCCTTGATGGTAAGTTTCAATTCTATCATCTGCTCTGTTTGTTATGTCGGATTGCTCTTTGAATAGTAATTATTAATGCAGTTAATTATATAAAATAAAAAGTTAAAAATACGAGAATACGGAAATGATAAAAATCTGGGAACATTATTTGAATGGAATGTTTAGGTGTAGATGTTACGCGGCAATGAAAACAAGGGAAATGATGAAAAAACCACAAGGAAAAGATATAATAAATTGCCCCACTGAAGAAGATATTCGAAAAGAAATAAAAAGAATCCGCAACGTTAAAGCGACGGGGAAGATAAAATAGCAGCAGAGCTTCTGAAATATGGAGGGGAAACAATCCAAACGGAAGTATGTAAGCTTATCCAAGAAATATGGACACAGAACAAAATGCCGCTCGAGAATGGAATCAGGGGACAATAACTCCAATCCATAAAAAGGGAGATAGAGAAGAATGCAGAAACTATAGCCCAATAACGATTCTTAATACCACATGTAAAATCCTAGCAAATATCACGTAATTTTCATAGATTTCCAAAACGCGTTCGACTCGATAAACAGAACTAAAGTGGTACAAGAATTAAGAATGTTGGGAGTCCCAGTGAAACTTGTAAAAATTCTGGAAATGACATTTAAAATAATAAAGGCAAAGTAAAATTCCAAGAATTAGTGTCAGACGAACTTAGCATTAACAAAGGAGTGAAGCAAGGAGACCCAATCTCTCCAACACTGTTTAATCTAGTCCTTGAATCCATTTTAAGAAAAACAAACCTAAATAGGAAGAATATAATAGAAAATGGAATACAAATAATAGCCTATGCCGACGACATAGCAATTATTAGAAACTCAAAAAAAAAGACTTAATAAGAGCAGTTGAGAAACTAGACACGGAGGCACAAAAGTTCGGACTACAAATAAACGAATACAAAACAAAATACATGAGAGTTACAAGGGACAAACAAAAAACTGTAAATCCTATAAAAATAAAAAACTATAAGTTTGAAGAGGTATTACACTTCAACTACTTTTTTTTTTCACACATTCATACTACCGTCCCCCCCCCGGAACCGCTTTCGCATTACTTCAGGGGGGTGCGGGCGTCCCTTACATACTAAACATTCATGCAACATGCACCCTAAACTTAACTAACCAAATGCGGTTGCCCCAGTCGGGATTCGATCGCCCCAACGGAGCAACTGCATTTAGTGTGACCTCGAGTGGCCAATGCGTTCTCGCACTCGGCCACCGCGGTCCCGCACTTCAACTACTTAGGAGCAATGATAGGACAAACGGGAAAAGCTAGAATAAAAGAAAGAATCCGAAAAGGATACCAAATCTTTGGCATCAATAGAAAACTACTGAAGTCCAAAATGATCAGCAAAAGAACAAAAATTCAAATAGACAAGACCTTGATCAGACCAGTTATCTTTTACGCGCTGGAACAACAACCATAAATAAAAAAGAAGACTTAAAAATACTGGAAAGGAAAATAATGAGAACAATACTGGGACCAGGCCTCGCAAGAGATGGACAAAAGAGAGTACAGAAAAATGTACAGATAGAAAAACAATTAGATGGAGAAAATATATCTAGACATATAAAAGCAAGGAGACTGTAGCTCATTTCACTCTGACTATGCAGTGTACAGGGATAGGGCTACAGTATTGCCATATTTCCCCAGAAAGTCGCTTAAAACTGAACACGAAGACGTCAATCATAATAAATCCGCCTTTTGTATTGCAATCGGCTTATCTGTTACTACCTTGTTGAAGTTTACAGCATGAAATATTGCACGTATTGATCTGTATTTCTTTATTGCTTTGTAGACACCTTCGAAATCGCGTTGTAAAAGTAAAATGTGACCTTAGCTATGCTGTGCTTAATTTGCATTATCTTCTACAGATCCTATACCTGAGTGCGACATCCCCTGGGTGCCTGCGGCGGTCTACAAGCGGCAACGCAGCAGACGAAGTTTGCCTTTAAATAACATTGTCGTATGTTCTCTGTACTGCATAGTCAGAATGAAATGATCTATAGAATGGGTGGGTCATATTATGAGAAGAAAAGCAACAGAAATAACAAAGAGAATAACAAACTGGACCTCCCTAAGGCCAAAAGCAAGAGGAAGACCAAGAAGTAGATGGTGGAATCAGGTGAAGGAAGATATAAAAACATTGAAAATTAAAGACTGGAAAGTAAAATGCAAAGAAAGGAAAGAATGGAAAAAAATTACAAAAAAAGCCAGAACTAACATAGATTTGTATAACATATGTACAAGAGGAGTAATCTACCTCTTTAAATGGATTAAAGGGCGTTTCGCTAGCCATAATCCCCCGGGATTGAACGGCTCTGATGATGATGAATTATATAAAAACCAGACCTCTAAAATCAAGAATTTTCGTTGTTCTTTGTGAAGATATGGGAGCGGAATATATATCATTGTTGTTTTATTTTTCATCCAGATGGTTGTCACGCGGTTAGGTGTTCAATCGCGTCTACGAACTGAGAAGCAATATTCTTGAGCGAGGAGGGTCATAAACATGCGGAAGAATTCTACGACAATTTATTTCTAATGAAGCTCCTCTACTTAGTAGAGATATTTGAATAACTTAATCCACTTAATCTTCAACTTCAGGGAAATAATAAAAATATATTTGATATAAGTAAAAGGGTCACCGCTATTTGCAAGAGAATACAGTTATGGTATAACAAATTAAAAGACAATTTCTTTAAGATGTTTCCCACAATGTGTGAATTTATCCAGTTACTCGCCGGAAGAGAATCATAAAAAGTTGTTGCTAAAGACAGTGGAGGGTCTTTAGAAAACTTGAGCACTACTTTCAGCAAATATTTTTTTGCAGAAGAAGACATTAAATTGGGTGGCTGGTATGTGGTAATAAATCCATTTGAAAGTATACCTACTGGCTTATCTCTGCAAGAAGGTGAACAAGTGATAGATCTTTCTTCATGTACCTCAGAAAAATCAAATTTTGTTATTAAGTTATTAACAAACTTCTGGAGTGAACTAACTCTCTTGTGTAACTATTCTCTTATTAAACCAAAAAAGTTCCGGATACTATTACCTTTCCCTACTTCTTACCTTTGCCAAACTGGGTTTTCTGCTGTAGCTGCTTTAACGTCTAAATATAGAAACAAACTTCAAACAGAAAAGGAACTCAGACAAGAGTGTCTATCTCGAATATCAAACTAAACCCGGACAGGCTGTGTACTTAAAAGTAGGCATATGTTAGTCATTAGATCTATGCCTTAGAAATGTTTTATTTTAATTTTAGTTATAATGCTTTGGTTGTAAAAAAAATGTAAAAAAATAGTTCTGATGTCTTGTTAATTTATTCGAC